>OZ020606.1:86270556-86403928 GCA_963971545.1 Philophylla caesio
GCTAAAATTAATTTTGTCGCTCTTTTTGTTTTTGAAAATGAGTAAATCGCGATATAAAAATTTAAAAACTAGTCCCAATTTTGCCGCTAATTAGTTGCTCATTAGTTGCGCTAAAATTAATTTTGTCGCTCTTTTTGTTTTTGTTTTTTTTGGGTGCTTTGCTAAGTTGACGTGAAGTTAGCTAAGCACCCCCTAGAAAATGAGTAAATCGCGATATAAAAATTTAAAAACTAGTTCCAATTTTGCCGCTAATTTGTTGCTCATTAGTTACGCAAACATTATTTTTTTGGATAAAATTTTTTTTTTTAATTTCGTATGGAGTTGGCATACTTTAACCAAAAATCTGAAAAAGTTCAAAACGTCCTTAAAACGATTTTAACCACGTTTGTAATTTGTTGCTTATTAGTTGCTCAATGATTACATTAAAATTTATTTTGTTGCTCTTTTTGTTTTTGTTTTTTTTGGGGTGCTTTGCTAAGTTGACGACAAAATTAATTTTTGCGCAACTAATGAGCAACTAATTAGCGGCAAAATTGGGACTAGTTTTTAAATTTTTATATCGCGATTTACTCATTTTCTAGGGGGGTGCTTAGCTAACTTCACGTCAACTTAGCAAAGCACCCAAAAAAAACAAAAACAAAAAGAGCGACAAAATTAATTTTAGCGCAACTAATGAGCAACTAATTAGCGGCAAAATTGGGACTAGTTTTTAAATTTTTATATCGCGATTTACTCATTTTCTAGGGGGGTGCTTAGCTAACTTCACGTCAACTTAGCAAAGCACCCCAAAAAAACAAAAACAAAAAGAGCAACAAAATAAATTTTAATGTAATCACTTAGCAACTAATTAGCAACAAATTACAAACGTGGTTAAAATCGTTTTAAGGCCGTTTTGAACTTTTTCAGATTTTTGGTCAAAGTATGCCAACTCCATACGAAATTAAAAAAAAAAATTTTATCCAAAAAAAATAATTTTTGCGTAACTAATGAGCAACAAATTAGCGGCAAAATTGGAACTAGTTTTTAAATTTTTATATCGCGATTTACTCATTTTCTAGGGGGGTGCTTAGCTAACTTCACGTCAACTTAGCAAAGCACCCAAAAAAAACAAAAACAAAAAGAGCGACAAAATTAATTTTTGCGTAACTAATGAGCAACAAATTAGCGGCAAAATTGGAACTAGTTTTTAAATTTTTATATCGCGATTTACTCATTTTCTAGGGGGTGCTTAGCTAACTTCATATCAACTTAGCAAAGCACCCCGAAAAATTAAGAACAAAAAGAGCGACAAAATTAATTTTTGCGCAACTAATTAGCAACAAATTAGCGGCAAAATTGGAACTAGTTTTTAAATTTTTATATCGCGATTTACTCATTTTTTAGGGGGGTGCTTAGCTAACTTCATATCAACTTAGCAAAGCACCCCGAAAAATTAAGAACAAAAAGAGCGACAAAATTAATTTTTGCGCAACTAATTAGCAACAAATTAGCGGCAAAATTACAATAGTATACCGTTTCGATTTGCGATGGGTGCTTAGCTAACTTCACGGTCATGATATTTTTTCTTGCCAATAAAATATTGTATTGGAAATGCCAATAAAATTGTTTATCCTGTCTTCCGAAATGAAGCCCAGAGCTTTATTCCACTAAATAATTTAACAAATAATGTTTCATTATACAAATGTTTGACAATTTTTACAAAAACTTATTCAAATTCTCGCTTTTAGAAAACCATTTATCGTCAAATGAGAAAAATTATCCAAAATGTCAAAAGAATCCGTATTACATATTAAAAGTTCCACATGAAAAACTTAATTTTCTGCTACAATTCAACATGTTTTTTTACAAAACTGGTAACGAAATTCTGGAAAGGAACAACACAGTTTCTAAGGGCGTTCAAGATGGCTGATTTAGAGCGAGAAGTTGCCAAAGTAAAACACCTTTCATTATTGCATCATGGTAGAGTGCAGGTTTCAATCAACAACAGTCACGTGGAATTTTAACAATTTTATCGTCCCTTTTTTTCGACATATATATGTACATACAAGTTTTAACGTAAATTTTTGAGGCTTTGGTCTTTTTAATTACTTATGTATGTATGTATGTACATATACCCTACACATAAAATACTAGAAATTATAAATAAAAGAAAACTAAATTGCCAAAATGCGCCAATATGCGGATGTGCTATATTTTCGAAATGCTCTTTTTAAATATTTGTGTCTTAATTAATTATTTATTGATGTCATCCAAAAAAACTTAGTTGTAAGATATATTTATGTATGTACATATATCCCCATCGTTTTGTTAGTACATATGTAGGCGATCTTTAATGAATGTCAAGCGAGCTGAACTTGTTCGCTTTTGCCAATTAATTCACAGATTAGTTAATTATTTAATTGATGTGGAGCAATTTAGTGGCGCATTATGTGTCGCAAAATGACGAGTCTTGATATACCGGCGATTTCGTTTTTTATACGGAATTTTTCCTACCTAATACCTTTGGGATCTCAAAAACTCCGTAAGTTTAAGGAAAAGATTGTAAAGTCTCTTTTTATTTCAATTGTATGATATCTCTTACATTTTTAAAAAAATAAAGAAATAAGAAGGCTATTTCCAAAGCAAAACGGCTTGCAAATGCAGCTGTGCCTTGTGCTAGTTAGGCGTGGGTAAAAATATCAATATATCAAAATATAAAAATATCGATAATTTTTTGATTTGAAAGTAACTGTCCCTTTATTGTTTGCGAATATAAAAAAAGAAATACAAACCCAATTGTCATCATTTCACACCGGTTCTCTATGAAATCGTTTGAAAATATTTAATGGTATCGTCGGGGGGTCTTACTTCTGCTGTAAATTTAGCTGTACCGGATTAATACATAGAAGCATGTTAACAGGAAACCACGCCAAAGAAAGAGTAGTTCTGATGTCTATATCCGACGGTTTGTTTAAAATTTTAAAAGGACACCAGTGTATAAAACATTTCGAATCTAATAATAATTTAATTTAGCTTTACTCCCACACAGTTACTAAAATATTTACATATATTAATAATAAATAAAACTAACAAAACCGTCAAATAAGTATTATTTTTTTTTTACTATCGAATATTTTGACAATAATTGAAGGGCTGTTTTCACCATCTCCGTTTAAGCGCTTACTCGGCACTAAAAGCGCCGGTTAAGACCATCCGTTAGATAAGTAAGCGCTGAATTGTAGCTAACCGCCGGTAATTTTAACCAGAAATGGTACAAACGCCTTGATATATTTTACTATGCATATGCCAATATTGTTTAAAAATATCGGAACGCTGTGGTCGAGTTGGTAGCGGTGAGTGCTATAACTTGATATGCCGGTGAGTTCGAGGTTCGAATCTCAGTCAGGGCAAGCAAAATCTTAATAATAGAAAAAGTTTTTTCTAATAGCGGTCACCCTCGGCAGGCAATGGCAAACCTCCGAGGGTATTTCTGCCATGAAGAAGCTTCGCGTTACAACAATACCAGCTAGTTGCATTTTTTTGCAACAACCACCTAACCTAACTTGCTGACGCAGCAACCGCCACCGCTACCGCTAATGTAGTACATTGTAGTTGGTATTGTTGGCAGAAATGAAAACCGCTGAATTGGTATGCCTGGACAAGGGGAGGTCTATCATAGACGACAACAACAGCAGCAGCAATAGCAGCACTGCCATCAAATGAGAAAAATAACAGTAGGTATACGGCGCGCTACATTAACTACTAAAAGATATTATCACAACAACAATAACAAACAAGATGTTCATCAGGCGCACCAGCAACAATTGCTGCAGCATCAGTCAGTTGGTTCGCTGACATCAATCGCTTTGTACTCCCATGCATACAAACACACACATACATACAAACATACATACATACATACATAGGAGACATTAAACAAAAACAAAGCAGCGATGTCGTGCGCATTATCAACAGCCGCAAGGCAAGCAAAGTCATCAACAATCATAGTAAATGTAATAAAAATTGCAAAGTTGTAGAAGAAAGAATGAAGCAAACGTTAAAAATCAGCAACAGGCAAAATCAAGTTGACAAACTGCATGGAGAGATCATACACACATACATATGCACATACATTCATACGTACATATGCATGTAAGAAAATGTATGCACATACATACATATATTTGAGCAAATTTGCTGCAACATGCAACACTGCTAGCTCGCTGACTTACTGGCTGGATTTAATGTTGCAGCAACCACATTCTATAGTCGCGGCTGCTGCTCTCACTGTTGGAGCAAGTGCATTTTATTTATTGTGTGCGGCGTTGTCTGATTTTCACTGTCGTCTATTTATTTGATATTTTATTTTATGCAAAACAGAGTTTAGGAAAAAGTTAAATATGCTTTTATACCCAACAAACATTTAAGAATGTAGGTTTCTGCTCTAATTGAGATTAAATTGAGATTTAAGGTATTTCTTAAGTGGGTGATCATAGCAGAAGAAAATAAAAATAAATTATTAATCTAAATGCAGTTTACAAAAATTGTTTTTTATTTTATTCTTTCGAATTCAGATCCTTTTACATTGGCTGTAAGCTATAATTCAGCTTACAATTCAGTGCCTACCTCCCTGGCAGATGGCCTTAACTGCCGCTGTTGGTTTTATTTAAGGCGTTACGCCACCTTGGGAACCCAAAATCGATGCCCAAATTCAATTTTTTCTGCTGAGAAAGTATACACCTTGAGGTAAAGCTTTTGACAAAGTTTTCATGTGCATACATTGCAGTTGCTTAGAAAATTTTTTCAGGACTTTACATCGAAAATTCTAGTTGAGAATGTTACAAACGGTCCTCAACAGTGATGGGACGTTTTCTCAAAATTATCTCAACTTTCAATCCAAAATTATAGAGGTTGTAGATGCATTGGAGAATAATGTTTGATTTCAACGGAAAATGGAGATAAGTTGTTGAATATCAACTTGAAAACTAAAAAAATACTCAATATATTTTTTTGGTGTTTGTTGGCTCTGCTTTAATTTGCAAATCCTCTACTGCTAGTTAACAATTTTTTGTGTTCAACTTTACTCTCACACCCAAATGAGCAAAATTGGATTAAAACCACATCCCATTAAAGATATAACGGTATTTTCGAAAAATCCAAAAACTATAGTATGGAAGAAAATTATTCAAAGTTCATATTTCAAGTCATTTTTCATAAAAATAACTTGATTTCTATATAATTTTTAAAAATCGACTTAACCCTGCTTACTTATGATAAATTATTAATAACTCAACAATGGTTTTAGAAATGTCTACCAATTTTTTTCACATACATATACATACATACAAATTATCCTTAATGTCAATAAACAAACTCTATCATATAACGGTATTTTCTAAAAATTTAAATACTGCGTTATTTCTGTAATTACTGGATCAAAACCGTTAGACACTGGCATATCAATTACTCTGTGAGCATAAAATATTTTATTAAAATGTTCATATTATGTTGAGCAGCCGTTAAAACAAACAATAGGAAGATTTTGGCAGTCAACTATTATCACAGATCTTAAAAGAGTTTATCAGTAATTTTCGAAAACACAAAAAAAAATTTAAATCCTATATTATGATTTATGGAAAATACATATTGCGAGGGTATAAAAAATCGATTTCGCCCGACTAAAGTCTTTCTTATTTGTTTATTTTGTTTCTTTCACAAAAACCTTATTTAAGCTACTTCAGCGCCGCAGCTTCAATTCGCTTTGCTTGGCCGGTTTTCGATTTGTTGGCGGTCTAAAGATATATATATTGGCTTTCACTACGTAATGATACTCAGGTAAGCAGAAAAAATAACGAAAATATTTCTCTACGAATTGCGTAGAAAGTAAAACATAAATTTTGCATGCAAATTTGAAATTTTATTTATGCAAAAATTCCACTTATAATAAGAGCCGCACATTAGACACTCATTTTTTCCATAATTTGGCAGCATTGCAATTACAGTTAAGTAGTAAAATTTAAGAAGTGATTTGCTTAATTCGATTATTCACTTTCAAAATTTCTGCACATTGTCATACCGCAATTTTAATGTTAATTTGTCTATATGTACGTATGTAAATATGTATATACAACTTTGACGATAGATGTCGCTATTCGTGAAAAGAAAAAGTTCTCGAAGTTGTCGACAGCGCACTAGTTCGGAACCAGGACAAAGTGCCATCAAGCTCACTACAGGGGGGAATATTATTCTCAAGTTATTATTTCTTATTGCTTGTTTCATAAATGCAATAAATTGCAGCAGTGCGCCTCCACGAAGGTCGCTCGTGCTATTCAATATCCAAAGCCGCTACTCCCATTTCATAACGATACACGCACACTAGCAAATAAATTTAGAGACATGTATGCATGTGTATGTGTAAGTAAGCCCAGCAGTGAAACCTACTAACTCATGCAGTTTGATTTGCAGCTCAACGATTTCGTATTCAATATATTTGATTTGCTTCTATCAAAGATATTATAATTCTTGTTTTTTATTAGGTCAAAATTACTGACACCAAAATCTGCTGCAACTGACATCGATATTTCAACGATTGATATCGGTAATGTCAAATATTATGTCGATATGACAACCAAATATAAATAGCTATTCCTATTCCTTACGAGTATGTATCAATATTTTGCCAATTAACGAACTAATCGTTGTCTGTATGATCTTTATACCAACCAATTCCCAGTTGGAAATTCAAACAAATCAACAAATTCACTCAGGCCACTAAAAAACAAAATTCAAATTTGAACATTCGAACCTATGATCTCTTGAATGGTAGACGAGATTTTTGTTTCAAATAGCCGAACTTTGGTGCTTTTTGGAACGATTTTCCGTCATCCCTTGTGTAATCGAACTTTCTGGTTTTTTATCGCCACCAAGCTGCTAACTTCTTAAAGTAAAATTGTATAGCAGAGCGAAAACACAACTTTCGAGTAATACCTTTCAAAAGTCAAAAATTTTTAATTTACAAAAAATATTTTTTTTTGCGCTTAAGTTGTATGTTATAAAAGAAAAAATAAATTGGAGAAAAAAGATGTTTTTGGAGTCAACCGATTATCTTTGCAAATATTTTTAACGATTTTTTAACAATGTTCAAAAATAATTTCTGCGGGATTTTCTACAAAAATGAGCCGCACAACTTTCGTTTAATTAAATTATTTTACTGGGTATAATTTTGTGCTCCTTAAAGTTTGCTTATAAATATGGAACATTGAAAACCGATTTTTTTCTGCAGCTCCGAGCAGCTGAAATAGAAGTCGCAGCAGCAGCAATAAGCGCGCCATATGGTACAACAACAAATACATATGTAAGTATGTAGGTTCTCGTCGGCATATGTAAGATTGCTGGAAAGTCTCCTTGGAATTTTCGCCAGCTCGCAGTAGCAACTTGGCTTCTTGTCTTTCTGGCACCGCCGCAGTTTGCCAACTATGCATTAAGTGGGTTTTGTAAAGCAGTGCACACACATGCATGTATCTATATAGATCAGTGTTGTCCAACGTGACTGTGTGCACGTTATGCTTGTGTTGGTTATTAGCGTACATTCGGAAAGCTACAAGCAGACAACACGAATACGGAACAGTGCGTACAAATAAGTAAACGTACTTTTTAAAAATTACGGTCAACTAAATTATCTATGTATATTTATTTCTTTATTATATTGGTTAATTCTAATGAGAACAGAAATGTGATTGTTTGATAGTAGATTTCTATATTTGCTTTGAATATGCTTTAAAGTGGAAAATGCCACTTCGCAACTGTATGTTGATCCGAACATTGAAAATATTTTTAAAATTTCATCTTTCGCTAGTGGATACTTTTTTTCATCAATAATTTTCCAAAAATTCTTTACCTTCATCAAAGCATTGCAAAACATTGTCGCATAAGTTTCTGAAAAACTCGCCATCAGTGAAAGGTCTGCCTTGCTTGGCTAATGCAAGTGCAACTACAAAAGATGCCTTTTCACGTGGGCATACTTTTTTGTTTGCCATAGGCTGAGAATTTAATTGTAAATAAAATTTTCTTTTGTAATTATCAAGAAGACTTTTTCAGGCGTCTCCCTCGATATTTACAAGATTTTTGTGACAACGTTCATAATGTCTTTTTATATCATGTTTGCTACAACGCTTTACTTTTTTATAACAAATTAAGCATTCTGCATGCTTTTCATTGTTCTCAATAAAAAAATAACATATTTCCCAAATTTGTTGGAACATTTTTAGTGCGTTCTGTTTTTAAAGCGTAAAACGTGAATGGTGTTGCTTGCTTGAAATTCTAGCGTCAACTGATCGCAAAATTCTGCTTTGCTTGCCTACGAAGTTGAATACAGTAGCACAATCGTGCTTTCACAGACACTTGTCGGTGTGAGGTGTCTGGCTTGCTGTACAACTGTCCGTGCGCTATTGTGCGCATAGGCCGTGGACAACGCTGATATAGATACATACTACATATATATGTATGTACATAAATATGTTAATGCACATTCGTTTATATGTACATATGTAGATGGTACACACATTTATACGCGTCTCTTTTCAGGGATTCCTGCGGTTGTTGGCAAGCGACCTACTACAACGCTCTAAATGTGCAACTAAGTTACTGCGCTGCTATGGTTTTGCCGTTATACACTACCCTCCTCTATTAGCAAGAATCTACAGATTTCTATCTGATGGCAGCAATTTCGCAACGAAAATCGTTTTACGCCAATGCTGCAAGTCTCATTGTCAATATTAAAGTGATTATGCAATTTAACATTTCCACACTTGAAAGCAGAAATTCTTATCTACTTTAAATTCTGAAATTGGCTGCTTCCATATGTATTTTATTGGCATGATTGATTCAAAAAAAATGCAAACACCGAATAATTCTTATACGAGTATGTACATACATAGTATGTAGATGTGAATTTTTCTGCTCGTGATTGCAAGTATGAATATAGAAAAAATTATAGCGATAACTAAAATTAATATCATTAAATGGTTAAGTTTTGGTAATGAAAATGTACGGTGGCGGTCGAAATAGGAGCAGTGATTTATGTTTACAAATATTGATCATTAGATATTTCTTAATTCAGTTTTAATTTCATTTGCAAATAGAAAGAAATTATATGTGTACTTGTACTCTGCTGATGGAAACTAAAACAAGCTATAACCAGATGAACTGATATCATAAATGCCTTGAAAACCTGAAAAATTGTGGTAATTTTTTTCTTTTGTTTTATTTTTATTATATTTCAATTAAAGCACGATTAACTCTCTAACAAATAAAGCAAAACTCTTTTCACAGCCTCGTACATACATATGTACATATGTATGTATGTGAATATATTTGTAAGTATGTTCATAATTACATACATACAAGATAGCACTTTGTAATTGACCTATAATAAAATACATAAAAAAACAAATGTACATACATAAATATGTATGTATATGTACATATGTATATATGTACTTACCATTTGCAGCAGGCATGTTGACAGCATAAAGTGTCGTCGCGTACACGATCCCATGACATAATTATTCCATCAAAATTTTGGGGACAAAAAATACGAAGTGGAATTGCTGCGTAAAAAGCTATCCGCCGGACCACAGTAAGAAAAACAAATCCACAAAAGTAACAGAAGCAACTATAAATGTTGCAAATGCTACTACAGCATCCGTTACGTAGTATACGACGTTTATTTATTGTCCCCAAACCAACAGATGAATGCACAGAAACGCGGGCAGAACGTATGAATATAAAGTTCCAAGAACGCACAGAATCGTGGCACAATGTGAAAGGACTGAGTGAGCGAGTGCATCCAATGCCAGAGCAAAGAAGGTACGTACACAAAGGAGTGGATGAGTTGCAAGTTACTTAGCAAGCTGGCATTTCCGGTAAGTAATTGTGTGTATTTACTCGTACATACATATGTATAAATGTGAATTGAAGTGCCCAAAAGTAGGTGCTGCGCAAAATGAAGTCAGAACTTTTTGCAATGTCTTCCGTTTTTTTTTGTTATTTGGTGACTTAAATTGGCTTTGCGTAGAAGTTGCACCTACTGTTATTGTGGTGGCACGAATAGCAAAAATAAGCAAAAACTAACTCGAGAAATCAGAAGTCGTTGAACAACTTTGCAGGCACACAATTGTGGCAAAACACTTTGGTTTAAAAAACTTCGTTGGTTTTCAGTTTTACACTTGGATATGCTCAAATCTGTTGCAAATTACCAGATTTTTGTTTAAGATGTTTGACATAAATGCTTTGTTGCAATCAATTCACTACACGAAGTACTGTAATGCGTAAATAATGCACATAATAAACATATATTTTTACTTATGTATGTATGTAGCTTTTTCGACAATAACAATAGTTTACACTCATTTCTTTCTACGGCAATTAATTCTTACAAAATCGTTACTTCCGTTTTTTAATAAATATGTACATATGCTTTTCGCCTTGCAATGTTGGAAAACCTGCTTTCTGATAACACACATGCAACCAAACCGTTTATTCATATTTACCAGACAACTAACAGCCGACAGCCAACAGCCGAGTTGAGAATGCGATCAAAATGGAAAGAGAAATAGTATGTACAGGTGTACGTGTGAGAGCAATTCGTTGTATTTGCTGTTTCTACCACTTTTCGTATGTTGGTGTCTACTTCCTCCACCATTTGTTATTGATCATTTCTGGCTGTGACTAGAGAGAGTAGTTGGCTGTTTGGTAATAAAATTATTAGTAATTAGTGCTAATGTTATACTGCCTAGAGTGTTGTTTATTACTTGTTTTTTGTACACTGTATCGCTATATTTTACTAATGTAAGAAAAACTGGTTCCATTGGTGTTTGAAAAGCCCAAATAACCGTCTTTTATATTTGCTGCTGATCTTTCTTCGTGCGTCTACCGGTTCATCAATATTTCATTACTTTCATCAATAAGTTATTGACCTACGCCAACAAAGAACCGATAAGATACCTGCATATGTACATACATACATAAATATGTTTATGTAGCTACAGATACTCTTGTTGTTATATTTTTAAGGAGTTTAAAATTTTTGCTTATAAATTTACTACTTCTTTATAATTTTTTTGTAACTGTTTTTATATTGCAACTCGAACTCTACAAAAAAAAATTTAAATATTGCTTTCGGGCATGTTCTGAGTTTTCTTAGTTTTACTATTTTATTTAATATGTACACATACATACATGTACATATGTAGATATGTATGCACATATGTACATACATACCTACCTATCGCTCATTTACTAAAAAGGTGCCATAATTCAAAAATAAAACGAGGAAGATGGCTTAACGTTTCGAATTTACATGCATATACTCATATATTAACAACATGTTCATAAGAATTTTACTCTAGTAAGATGCCGATAAAAGATCTAATTTCGATTTTATTTTTTTTTTTGACACTCTTTTAGCAAACACGAGTAATATACTACATATGCATATACACATTTATTTTATTACCGCTCTGTATCATTTGTTTATCTTTTATTTATTTTCTTCAGGTATGACTCAAACCAACACTCATCGAACTCAACACAAACACTTGAACATTTTCGTGCACGACCCGCATTCTATGCACGCAAACACCTTCAAACCGCAACGCATTTACGTAGAAATAACAACTACACGTAAACACTAAGTGAAGAAAAAAATTCAGGCCTTTTGCTGTAAATGCTTTTGCACTTTCCCTGCAGAAAGTATGCATTCACTTAATGAAAATCTCTTTGCCTTCTATGAATTTATTACGTACATATTTCACAAATTAGATTTCATTTGTTTCGATGTTATTGTTATAAAATAATAATTTAGCCGAACTACAACTTCACATAATTATACAAATGTTCACAACAATTAGCGACGACAACACACTAGCATAATGGCTTGACAAATCTATCGAAAAACACTATGCACTCAAATTTTAAACTTATTCGTTGAATGGAGAAAACTGAACTGAAACAAGTTTGAGTGCCGCATCTTTGCTATAGCTGCCGTTAGTGGCGTGCATTTGGCTAATAAGAGGTGTACTAGTGCTATCTCTTTCCGGCAAGATGAGTGAAAATCTGCGTTGAGGCTGCCAGCGAGTAAATATTATTGAATCTGTTTGTTGTGATTTACCTAAAGCCAAAATAAAGGAGAGATTATCTGCAGATTTTGTTGTGCACTTAAAATTTAGAGAATAACATGTAAATATTAACGATTTTGTGAGTACAGAAATTTGCGCTCACAGAGGTATGTGGATATGTGCACCAGTTTATCTGCACAATTAATGCCGTCTCTCATTGCTTTGGTTTTTATTTTGGTACGGCGAATAATATTTAATTTGTCAAGTAATGAATATATATGAGACTATGTTTTTGGGGTATTCAGACTTTTCAAGAAATAAGTTATTTATCATAATATGGCAAGGTTAATTTTGCATTACCACTTGTTGCTTATCTACTCCCCACGAAAGAGAGCAAAAAGGACAGCACAGCGAGACAACTGATATTATTTGAGTGAGTTTCACTGGTGAGTGTCACCGCCAAGATTTGAATTTAGGGACTAAAAGAAAAGTCCGTTAAATATACATATTTATTGAACTACAATTGAAATTTGTAATTTTAAAATATATAAAGAAACTGACAAAGAATTGAGTTTTCATAAGTTAGTTAATTTTTAATTGTTTATGAGCTTTAAGGCCAATTAGTTTTTGGAAAAAAATTTAAGATATTTATGCTACATTTTGCCTACCTCTAGAACCGCTGTTATTTTAAATAAAACAATAGTGTTTTTGTGGTTGTATTTTTTTTATTATTTTCAATAATCTTGTTAGACATTTGATTATTTGCGAAAAGAATATTTTTAAAAGATAACTATGTATATTCATATTTAATTATACGTACATAGATACATATTTAAATTGATTTTAAAAATGGTAAAAAATATGTTGTATTTGTGGCGTATGAGGGCGAAAATTAAATAATAGTTATACTTAAAGAAAGTAGCGCAAAAAATTACAAAAAAATTTGATAAATAAGAAAACTTATTAAAAAATGCATTGGCAATCATTAGTAACATTAATGTTCATTTTTTTTGTAAAAAGTAAGTGTATTGCAGTTTATGATTATTAATGACTTTTAAAACTTAAACTTTAAAATATTAAATGCGAACATTAGTCTAAAAAAATTGACAACTGTTAAGTCAAAAATTAAACAAAGGATAGGATAATAAGGTCTTAATTATAGAAAACTTTAAAAATTATGTAAATTTTTCCCATTGATAAGATTTTTATCGTTATTATCAGCATCATTATTGTGTATAAAATAAATTAGTATTGTGATTTAAAAAAAATAATATTGCAAAAATTGTCTTTATATTGCTTTTCACTTTTCTCAGTCTCTGGCCTTTTATCTCCCCGAATATTTCCATACATGTTTGTATGTACATATATGATTTTAATGCCTTAGTTCTCCAACTCGCACAAAAGAAGCAAACCAAAATAAAAAAGCAAGTATCTAGTATGTAACATTTATGTTTAGTTATTTCAACTAAAATACGCCAAAACCTCGACCGCAGTCCAGCAGACCCAAATCAAAGTCATTCAAATACAGCTGATCGTCATAGTTGATGTCGAAACTGGTGTTGCTGCTGGTGGGACTAGCGTCCAATGACTCTAGTGGGGACATTTCTGATCCCACCAATGCCATCAAATCCAAATCAACGCCACCTTCGAAACCAGACAATGTGGCATCCATATTATTCGAGAATCCCTTCACACAATTTAATGAGTCATCCTCAGCTTCACCTTCGCCATCACTATCGCCACCACATTTTACTTTGCTTTTCCCTGTTTGTTGTGCACATTCTGTTGCGATAACAGCTGATTGCTCCTGCGCACATTTAGTCGTAGCAACAGCTGATAATGGAGGAGAAGGCGTGCCGGTGCGCGTATCACCCAGCCCCTTGCCAGTCGTCATTTGTATGTGAGTACTGATTTTATGCGTGCGCATATGATATTTCAGTTCAAAGTTGAACATAAATACGGCTGAGCAGATTTCACATTGAAATTTATTTGTAATATCTTGGCCGGAATGTTGGTCGTCCAGCAGTGCGAGATCTTCAATGCAACGTTGGCGTGCCGCCTGCACTGCATTGCGTTGCCGCAAATATTTCAGTTTCGTGTGCTTTGTGGAGGTGCTACCAGCCACACCATAACCAAACGATTTCCCACGTATGGTGGCATCAGCGCCGTTCTGTAGCTCGATTTCCAGCCGATGCACACCATACTCGTGCTTAAGCAAATGGAAGCGCCGATCGAAGCATTTGCCTAAATAGGAAAAAAGCGAATTTAGCTGGAAAAATTATTTATGTAATCTTTAAATACTCACCACAAAATTGACATAAATGCTTTCTATATTTATTATCCTTTAGTAACAGATTTGATTCTGTAAACTCGCTAATATTTTTTGTGGTTGCAAACTCCTGCATTTGTTCGACGTTAATGCGTTGAAGCGGTATGTATTTTACTAGAAAAAGATTTTGTTATTCATTATATTATTAAGATAGCTTATTTTTAAATTAAATATGGCAATTCTTACTCTTTAAATTAATGGGAGTAATATATGTATGTACTTGTATCGGTTAGTTTTAATTTAATTTTTTTAAAAGTATTTTGTTTTTACTAAGACTTCATACAAAAGCATTTAGGTTAGGTACATGTGTTGTTCGATTTTTGGTCGCGCTTTTTTTTTTTTGTATATCCAGTGGAACTGTGAATGGCAGATATGGATATTTTATGAACAGCTTTTTTATGTCCGGAATACACTAAAATATTGACCGATATTTGCGAGGAATGACTGCTGAGATTCAAACTTTGTTACTCAGCGACATACCGAGTTTTAGCTCGCAACGGTATTTATTCTGGCACAGCAGCCATTTTTATGGTTACGTAAAAAAACAGGTTCTGATTTCTTAAAAGTTTTCAGACACATCATAACCTCATTTAAAATCAAAAAAAATTAATTCTTGTTGTTGCACCTGAGGTTTTAGGGCATTTCGCTGAAGGGACGGGAAATGGAGGCTCGCTTGCTTGTTGAGAAAACAATTTATTAGAAAGAATTGACACGCTATTGATCGCAGCATTTCAACATTTTAGGGATCAGACCCAAGTAAAATACTGATTATGTCAACGGTGAAACTAATTCGTGTAAAATACAACTGAATTATGCTGATTGAATTATTCCTACAATTCAAAAATATTATATCCATATTGAAATCCAAATAAAGTTTGAACTCAAACATTATACCTTTAGCAACCCTACAAACTTGCAATCCCAACGAATAACTTTTAGAGTGCGGCAGAGGCCGTTTAAAGATCCTTTTATTATAATTACAGATAAATATCAGAAACTATCAGCTTTTCGGGTTTTGCACGCAAAAACTTGCAAAATAGCAGGTATTAATTGAACAAAATGACATTTAGGTTTGAGAGGAATTTGCTAGTTTCTGTTGAAAATAATGCAGAAATCGTCAAGCTTTTCCATAGCGTTTTTTATTGGAAAAGGGAAACTAAGTTGAGGCGCTCTATGCAAGCTTTTATACAATTATCTGCCTCCAGACAATTTGTATGTACTCGTTTCTATTAGGGGTGTTCGATTATTTGACTTTTTGTAAAACCGGTTTTCGAATTAATTAGAAAAATGTCATTTTGAAAAAACCGGTTCCTTATTTTTAAATTAAGAAAAAACTGTTACTCGGTTATTGTTCCAAGTAAGAAAAAACTACATCAATGTATATAATATAATATAATTTTGGCGCTTACACTATATAGCTCAGTGTTCGGCCGAGCTTGTCCTACCATTTGTGGTGTGCGTCTTTATATTACACAAATGGAGGGCCCTACAGTTTAGTGCCGACTCCAAACGGCAGATGTATTTTATGAGAAGCTTTTTCATAACAGAAATACCCTCGGAGGTTTGCCATTGCCTGCCGAGGGGTGACCGCTATTAGAAAAAACTTTTTCTATGATTAAGATTTTGCTTGCCCCGACTGAGATTCGAACCACATCAATGTACATACATGCAACTAAATGCAATTATTTCTATGAAAGAAATCTTTTGAAAATAAAATGTAGTTTAATGTCAAAATTCAGTCAGCAGTCTCATGTTCGTGTTCTGTTATTTGATATAATCTCAAATCGCAAAATTTGAGACTATGAATTGGAGATTATTGCCTATCCTCGCTTTCACGGTTTTTCCTTTTTTGGTTTTATTTTAATTTTTTGTGACCTGCTATCACTAGGTCACTATTTATAAACTTTAGTTTAAGACTAGAGGCATAATTTTGAATATAATGAATGCCAACTTGTCTAAAATTGTGACTTTTGTCTATATTAGAGACTGAGACTGTTTACTGTTTTTCCGCCCTCTTATGACATTTGTCTAAATTTATAAAATCTTCCTAATACCATTATTGCACTTTTTTACATATTATTTGGATTTCGAATATGTATAATGGTCTTTTCTAATTGATAAGCACTTTATGGTTGCCGTTTCAATAAAATTAGAATTGATGTAAAATTAGTCGAGGTGCTGCCGTATTTCTATTAGTTCTCAAAGGCTATACTTTTACAAATAGGTTTAAGAACGGTTTTGTAGATTAAAAAAACTGATTTATTCAATATTCGAAAAATCAAGATTTCAAAAAACCGTACAATAATTTATGAAAAACCCGAAGAAAATCGGTTTGAAAAAACCGAGTCAATCACCCTTGTATCTATGTATATAAACATTTATTTAGCCTTTTCTTGCCACAAATTACCATACATTTTTCAACTCAATACTCACTCACCTATTAATTGCCGCTCCACGAGTACCTTATGCTCTTTAGCCAAGTGTTCCAGAACATTTTCGCGCGTCGAACTTTTGTACGTACAAATGGTGCATTTGCAAAAGACTATTAAATCCATAAAAAAATGCGTATGTATGTACATACATATGTACATAAAAATCAATATGAAATAATATATAAAAAAAACATTTATAACAATGACACACCTTTATGCGATTTTCGATGCTGTTGCAAGCCATCATAATTGACAAAACATTCTCCACATAAATTGCAGTGGTATTTCGGTCGCTCCACTGCTATGCCTGCTGCTTGGCAACCGCGAGCGATATCGTTGACACGCTTCCCAGCATTTGTTTGGCAAACTGCACACATAAAATAAAATAAGTAAATGGTAAAAAAAACATTATCGCTTTTCGGCAACTAAATGTTGATTTTCTAGTTTATTGAATAAATAAAATGAGTAAGAAAATATGGTAAATAAATACCCGTGTGTATGTACATATAGTACATCTATTTGCGTATATAATATATCTCTTTTAATTATGTTCGACTGGAGGAAAATTCCCTTAAATGCCCTTCTGTTAGAGTCGTGGATTTATCGTTTTGGTAATGCAACTCTTCCTTATATACATAGGCTAATTTTTAACAAACATACTTGAGTCATTAGCGAATCTTCTTTGATTTTGTCCAGCAAATTAAGAGTTTATTAGGAAAAAAAATTTATTTATTTTGCATACTACCATTATCGTTCAAAAACAACATATGACTCACAGTGTTGCCCTTTAAGTTGCTCACCAAGAAAACTTGCTATCAAGCAGCTTACGATTGAAATGTTCGCCACCTCATTTCTTATTAAATGTTTTTCCAATTTGATATCTAATAAAAGCTTTGTTGGTATGTACATATGTACAGTGTTGTGCATATCAAGAGCACCAGCATTTATTTTTAAGAATTTTCAATTAAAATTCAGTCTATTGTCTAACATAAATCATAAAAATTAAAGTTTTAAACTTTGTAGAAAACTAAAAAAATCGTCAAACATTTTGTATATAGATTTTCAACTTTTTTCTCAGAAGTGTTAGAGTTTTTTTGATTATGCAGTTTTATAGTTTATTTTATTTTAGTCTGTTAATGTGAAAGTTTTAAGTAGCTAGGAACTACTGTTGATTTATTAGAATTTTTTTCGTCAAGGGTGTTGTTTATTTTTATATGGGAGAAAGTCGCAACACCCTTGACGAAAAAAAGTCTAATAAATCAACGCTAACACGTATTTACTAATGGGCTATAAACTTGCATACGCAAAAAAAATTTAACGCTTCTGAGAAAAAAGTTGAAAATCTATATACAAATTTGTTAAACTTTTTTTTAGTTTTCTACTAAGTTTAAAGCTTTGATTTTTATGGTTTATGGTAGGCAATGGAATGAATTTTAATTTAAAATTCTCAAAAATAAATAAATAATTATACGTGGTAAGCTATGTCATTTTGAATGCTGTTGCTTTTTAAGTGCACAACACTGTATATACTTAAGCATTAAATATTTTGGTGTGAAGGGCACCATTCAAAAACGTGCAAAGCCGATAAGCTTTAGTGTGTACGAGTATATACATCACGGTGGTCCTTAAATGTAGGAAGAAAATTTTTGCATCAGACTTCCTTAACCTCAAAATCCTCCGTTAATACTATTATGGTCGAAGAAATCGCATATATGTAAATCTTGGTCCCAATTGTAGATGGCGTTTCACACAAGCGGCAAATTAACAAATCAAATAAAATTTATTTTTTTGAGTCTCCAGAGGGAATCTGAACTTTGGCCTCTGTGCGACACGTCTTAAACATATTCAATCGGGAACAAAATTGAGGGGGTGAGACTGAAAAAAAGTTTTGATTTGATTTTTTAAGTACCACCCTAATATACATACATATATACATTCATACATACATACATATGTATGTATATGTAAGTATACTTAAATATTAATTATTCCCCATTACGTCGTCCGCCTAACGACATCAATTTATTTTTAACGCTTACAAACTTGCATAAACTTGCATACCTTCTTGAGCCGTTCCAAGCGTATCCAATGCACAGTGGTGTACATTACGCATATGCTGCGCCAATAAAAACTTAAAGTGACCAACGAAATTACACTTACGACAGCTGTGTTGTGGCGGGCCTGAAATGTGCAAAAACAAAAACAATCACCGCAATTACGTTTGTGTGATACGATCTCAAAAGAGTTCGTATTGGCTCTGTCAACTCACCCAAATGTATTTTCAAATGTTTATTCAGCTCCTGCCGCACGCTGCACTCGAAAATGCAGAAACCACATTTGTATGTCGCCGAAGCGCCAGCAGTGGCACCTCCACCGCCACCAATGGAAACTTGTGAATGCCCACTCCTGTGAAAGCGTTCGAGATCAAGTGAAAGCGTCTCAGCTACGACATAAGTGTAGCCTTCATATTTTGCCAGATGGCAGCGTATCGCATTCTCATTCGCACTGCAATCACTTGATTTGACAGAGCTCAGGTCTTCGTCAATTTCAATGCCACTGTCAATTGAACGCACAAAACTACTACCCACGCAATCCACGGAATCCAATGACACGCTAATGTCCAGTAATTCATCTGAAAATGCAATAATGGAAAAATTTGCGGTTATTAGGTCGCATGTTTATAATTGAAGTACGAGTAGTTGAATTGAGTATCTACATACATACATATGTGCGCTACATAGTCATATATGTATGTACCTTGTATATGTATGTAGTACTTATGTTTGTACATATGTAGGTATGTATATGCATGTACGCACTGTTCACAAATTATAGTACAGCCACATATTGACACATTTGGACAATTTACTTTTCTTCTAATTGTTCAAATTTATTTTTCAATGAATACACCGTTTATTTTCTAACTAAAACCACAAAAATAATTTTTTTAGTAGTCAGTTTGATAGCTCATTTAATTTTAGTACAATGAAGTGCCTACGAATTACCAGAGATTAAAAAAAAAATGTTTATAGAGAAAATTGCCAGTAAACAAAATTTTTAAAAAATCCAGTCACCCAGACTTTTATAACTTTTCAAATAAAAGTCGTTAGAAAATAGTTATTTTTGGATTAAAAAATATTATTATTGAAATTTCTCCCAAAAAGTTGGAAAAATAAAAAGAATCAAGGATACTTTTGCAGGAGTTCCTAGGATCAAAGTAAAAATTATTTATTTGTCTACAATAATATAATTACCCTGGCTCCTGCTAATATCAGTGGTAATTTTAACATTTTTTAAACATTATTATACAAAATAAAATTTAATGAACTACAAAACAACGCTTTCAATTTTACTTTTTGTATAAAGTTGAAAAATGAGTTTTTGTTGTTTTTTTGTAAAAGAATAAACGGGTTTTGAATTGAAAAATAATTTTGAATAATTAGAAGAAAAATAAATTTTCCAACGGTGACAATATGTGGATGTGCTATAATTTGTAAAAAGATTGCGCTTACACATGTTCGTATGTATGCGTGAATTTTGTAATTTAGGTTTTCAAAAAAAAAAAATAACATTAATATTAAAAAAAAGGGAAAATTACTGATAAGTGATTCCACGACCATCATTCGGCAGATAGCGGCTTACTTAGATGCTTTGATTTTGCGTTAAAGTACATAGTTCCTTCTAAAATTTACGACGATTTATTTAAGCAGCTTCCGCTTGATTCCAAATTAATAAAATTTATATTCTGTATATTTTTGTATATTTTTGCCTAGATATGCATACATAAATATATACAAACACGGATATACTCATTCACACAATTATATGACACCAAAAATTGACAAGTTTTGACCTTTTACTTTTGCTTTTATTAATTTGTAATAACTTTCAATTCATTTAAATAAAATTATCAAGCTTTATCCAAATTTATAATAATTAGGGCTTGAATAAAGCTCACAAGAAAAATCACAAGAAATATCTTTCATTATTTTTGTTGCTTGAAAAAGTACTTTGTCGTTCTTGAAAAAATAAATATTCAAGCTGATTTAAGAAATTTTTGTAGAAGAAAAATTCTTTTTCATTTCTTGAGTGTCATTTTATATGAATTTTTCGATTCTCTTAAGAAATGTGTACTAAGCTTTAAACAAAATTTCATGAAGTTTTCGAACTTAAAATATATTGTTTAAATTTATATAGGGTACAGATTTAATGCCCATACCTCTGAGAAAATAAAGCTCCGTTTTCAACTGGCTACAAATTGCCGTTGATTTTATCAATTTTTTAGAGCGTCAGTTAATTTAATGTACTACAAAACTGAATATTTAAAAACATTAGACATTTTTAAAGGTTCGGAGTTTTTATCTAGTTAAATTATTCTACATTTTTTAAAGAGTTTGAAATTGCTTTTGTTCGAGGGTAAACCGTATTTTATTCGAAAAATATTACTAATTAAATTTAAAAAAATAATTAGTTAAAATTTATCAATATGTAGATATCGTATAATAATTAGTTTCATATCAAAGCAAACATTGTTAATTTAATTTTTCCTTATCAACTTACGGACACATTTAACAGGAATAGTAACAGGAAGTATGGAAAAATTAAATAAGTTTGACGCGACGTTCTCTCTTTTCCTTCCTGCGGACAGCTTTGATCGATCTCCTCAGAATTCTAGACCAACAGCCACATATCCCAAACATACAGGCTTTTGATCAGAACGATCCGATACAGAATTTAAAAGAATTTAGAAAATGGCGCACACCATACATAAGTACATTACGAGTATTTAATTATTTTTGAGCATAGGGCCGATCGGTTTATTGGGAAAATTATTATGAAAAAACCATAATACTCAAATATTATTATTGTTATTATTATGTTTAATGCTGAAAAATTGCATCTCGAATATTCTGTTCGCAGTTTCAAGTAGATTGGTTGACGTATGTATGTAAGTCAGAAGTGAGATTATATACCTACTAAAGATCGGTGCCGATTAGACTCGTCGAAGCTCTAGAGTAACTTTTAAATACATATAAAGAAAGATTTAATCAATCGATATGATCTCTTCACAACATAATTTAGTTTGCTTTGATTGTAATCATTGTAACTGACTTGTTTTCGGCATCTTGATGCCTACAAAAACGGTTGTTGCAAGCAAAAGACATTACAATTGTCTAACCTCTAACCTCAGTTCAAATGTTGAAAAGCATGGCGGGAGAAAAACTTTCACCCACCAACTTTAGAAATATTATTCCCACTACCTCAAGCATTTAAAACAAAGTCAATTTGATAATGACAACAGGCAAATACCATCCAATGGAAATATTAATGCTAAAAACATTTGCAAAGAAAAACGAAATAATCAGTAAAAAAGTAGGGATTTTGTTGTTGATACAGACATATGTGAATCACTAATGATACGAGTTCATTTTCTTATTGTATTATTTATTTCTAGCATTGTTATTTTTGTTATTTATATATTGATTTTTTTGATATGATAAGGGATTGTACATACATACTACATATGTACATACTATATACAGAAGTGTACATGTATGCGTATATTTTCGGCAAATATGACATAAACATTTCTCCTCCTACTCACCAGAATTAGTTTACATAAAAATATTTATGAGTAAGATGGTGTGCGGTAGCGCAGACTATTTCAATAAATTGTTTAATTTAGAATTTTTACTCTCTCAAGTACTTATGTTTGATTGATGTACATATGATATATTTATGTATAGCTTATGCACCACACAGTATGAGACCTTTTATCTAGAATCACACCCAGGTGTTTTATAAAAGACTAAGACCATACGAGCTGATCGCCTACGTAAAAAGGCTCTTCTTCTGGTTGTTTTATACTCGAGATAAGCTTTTGTATTTTTGCTCTGGCAAACAGAGCTCAGAGCAGTTATGCCATTCTTCGGCTAAGCTGGTGGCCATATACGGCTTTGGACGTACTTATAAAAAAATGTAATATAAGATAGTTTTTTTTTTTGCTCAGCTTCAAGTGATTGTTTTCACACATTCGTTAAAATGAAAGTGAAACTTTAAAGAGTACAAAACTATTTCAAATTCGTACTATATATATAAATACATACATACATGTGTATGTAAGTATAACATAAAGAACTCAGCACATGTATTTATGTACATACAAGCACGTGCATTTACTGGTGAACAAAATAATAGAGACGGGACATTTTCACTCGCACAGGATAAAAATCAACATTACAAACTTTGTACAAAATTTATAAGAATTCGTCTTATTTTTATTAAAATTGTACTTACATATATTAAAAATTATTATTTTTTACATATCTATATTAAAAATTAATTTTTTTTAATATTTTTGCGCATGCAGTTTTGAAGTTTATTAAATTTTTGCAGTGCACGTTTCAAGTGCATACGAAATTACATTGATTTTTGATATTTTTTTAATAAAGTTAATTTGAAATTTTTTGGAAAATTTTACTAGATTTTATAAAATTTGTACAAAATGTGCATACATATACACGCATGTATGTAAGTATGTATGTACATACATATGTATACATATGCTGTTTTTTTCTTTAGAGACCCAGACATTTAAGCAGACAGCGTAGGTTTCCGTGATATCCACTCCAATTGCCTTGTAAGCTGCAATGTTGACATTAGGAGTTTTTTGTTTCTAACGCCTACTCAAAACTACTTCTGTATGTACATACATACATATATACATTTACCGAGTGTAGGTACGTGTATTACGATTAAAAATTAATTAATGTCATTTTTGTTTATGAACTCAGCTGGAAAAGGCTACCCAGAAATATATTCACATACTTACATACTTACTTATGTATCTAATCAGGTATTGAAAATGGGTTGCATAATCTTCGAGTCGTGATTTCCTTATAAGATCAGTGTATTGTAACTTAGGGTGAGGCATTATTTAAAGCTAATAAATGGTTTAAATGGATTTTAAAAAAACAAACACTTTTATTCCCGAATTCTGTAAGCTGTCTCAGTCTCTAATAGAGACAAAAGTCACAATAAAGCCTCTAATCTCAATATAAAGTCTCAAAATTGTGACCAGGTGATGAACAAAGAATAAATCGTTAAAGCGAGGAAAAGCAATAATCTCTAGCTCATTTTGAGACTTGAGATGATACCAAGTTACTGAATTCGGGCATTATTCTAAATTTGCATTATTAACTTAAAACAACAAGCAAATATATCTACATACATACATATGTAAAATGCTTGTTCTTGGTTCTCAAAGGGCGCTTTGCTCAAAAGTGGGTGATTTTCTTTAGCAAAATGCTTTGGGAAAACATTTAATCATCGATTTCCATTTTCGACTTTTTGATTGGAACTAGAATTTAATCAGCTGTTCGAGAAATCTTCAAGTTCCAACAAATTGTCTACTAGTGTCATATGTTGAATATTTTTCCCATTTAAATATAAATTTCGCTAGAATTTACACTCGAAAGAACCACGTCAGTATATCGATTTATTTGCGTTAACATAAATACCAATGACATATGGAAAAAGGAGAAAAATCTGTAATGAAATTCCCCATATATAACACATAGTTATACTTGAAGACATTTGAGGTGTTTGTGTATTCTCTTATTTTAAATTTAATTTTATTTATTAAATCATAAAATAATCGCATTGAAATAGTAGCAAATACTCCAGTGGTAGGTGCTGCGATTCTATATTATATGTATTTACATATGGTATGTACAATAAAGTTTTCAAGAATATAAGTTTCTTAAAAAAGTCGGTGGTCAAATTATTAAAATCGCAAACATTTTCCTTCAAACAAAATGTATTCCACCCTAATGCACATTTGTGTATACATACATATTTACCGAATGTGTCTTATCGCAGCTCAGCATTATTGAATTATTGTTATGCTTTCTGCACAGACAAATTTCGCAAATGCTGCTACAATTTGTGTTTTTTTTTTGACACCAAAGTGGGCATGTAAAATAATAAACAACGTTATTTATTATTTATTACTTTTGCCAATAAATACAGTATCAGACAGATACATACATACATATGAATGTATGTATGCAGGTGTTAAGCCGATATAATTAATGGGTGATGACGTTTAATCGTAGCATTTTATAACGGTCTAAAAACTAAATAATTGGATATGTAAATATTTAGATAATAAACATTCATTCATGTCATTTTCAAATTAGTTTTAATTTTTTTTTACTATACTAGTTAGTTAGTCTCTTCATTCTACTAATGTTTATACATTCTTCAAAGTATTTCTAATAGGCTTAGACTTTTCCTTCTTTATATTTAACTCATTTGAAACTCGCAACATTTATTTAACATTTCTTTTCACTCATTCTATTTCGGCAAATCTTTTGAAATAATTTGCATAAAATTTACTACACATTTATACTTAATTCCACTTATTTTTTTTTTGAATTGCCTTCGTTTTACTAATCCACACCTTTCTTCTAAACAAAGTATGGCAAGTTAAAAGCATTGCCACACATTTTGCCTACCACGATTATGTTTTTTGTTCTACATACAAAATTTAATTATTTTTTTTATTATTGATATAAAAACAATTTGGCGAAAGAATAAAGCTACGAAACTGTTAAAAGTGGTTAAAGAAAAGAGTAAGAGGGTTCGACTGCAAAGAAAATAGTAACATCTATGTTGGGCCGACTCTATAGCGCTAGTACACTCGAGACTCAGAGGTGACACCTGCGGTCTTCTTTTATGCGGTTTTTTTTAATGCGGATTTTAATTTATGAAGTTTTTCGAACAATTTTTTCGCTAAAGCAATACTTCTTTTCTAGAGTTAACACTTTCTTTAGTGTGATAGATACATATGTACATATGTACATACATACATACATAGATAGTTACGAGTATCATGACGAGTTTTTTATTTCTTATTTTTTATTTACCATTTCCACTTTGCTTGTAGTTACATAATTCATGAATTTATTGTAGTACAATTTTGTTCATTTTATTTATGTTTAAATCAAACACGTTTCTTTTTAGTTTTAAATAGAATAAGATATGTTAACTGAAGAACTAAATTGTTTGGTTCTCCTTAATATTGTTTGATAGGATTTTTTATGCGGGTTTTTGGTGCATTTTACATAAAGTATCTCAATTTATGTGGTGTTTGAAAATTCTGGAACGAATATTGTATATTTAAAAAACATTTTTATTTAAAATTTACTATTAAATTCCGATCGAAATGTTTCATACATATATTTGCTAAGGCTTAGCATATACATACATATACATAGATTAAAGAAGCTGTTGCTTTGGCTTGATGCATTTCCGAATACGACCTACTTATATAAATACAGTAGTTTTCCGATTTAACGAACCATCGGTTTAACGAATTCGGGATTTAACGAACTCATAAAAATTTTGAATTGAGTACCTTATATTACGAACACCGTAACTTTGTACCGTAATTTTGTACTCCATATAACGAACAAATACAAAATTAGAGTCTTAAGTATAGAATGAGATGCAAATACAAAGATTTCCGAAAACAATATGCAAAAGCAACATACATATAGAGAAAGGGGATTCCCCAAAGATGTTCTGGCTGCGTTTTCTGTGTTTACTTTTGGAGTTTTTAGCATTCCTGTACGATCGTTTGTGGTGTAAACATTAGAAAACATGGGAAGCAGAAATAGATTGTTATTAAAAGAAAAATTAAATATGGTGGATGACTATAAAAAATGTGAATGCGTGAGTGCATTGTGTGTTAAATATGGATTGGCCAATTTTGTTTAGTTATTCTTTGTTAACACGACTCTGATGCAAGATTTCAATACAAGTTCATATGAATTGCATTTATTTTATTTATTACTCTGTTTATAATTAATATAATAATAAAGGTTTTCTCCAAAAAATTTTAGTGTTTTTATTTCCATAGTTTTTGTCATAAATAGTACACGGTTTAACGAATTTTTCAATTTAACGAACAGGGCTGACATTATATACATAGTTCGTTAAATCGAAAAACAACTGTATATCAAACCTAATTGTTTGCTGAATATTTGTATTTACATACATACATATGTAGTATATAGTATGTATGTATGTTAGACAACCAAACATACATAAATGCATACATACATACATATGTACATATGTAGATCTGTGCGCATTTAACATTCGATGAACACTTAACCAGCAATGTGCACTGCTGCTTTGCTTTCTCAACGTATGTTTTTTATTTTATCGCACAATTTGTAAACCAAAGCATTAAATACTATATTTCTTATGTCCACATAATATTTTTTTTTTAAACTGCACATATCGAATTTCTATAAATTTTAATTTCAATGAATTTTATCAAAAAATTACTTGCAAGCACACAGCTGACGGATTTACTCTAAGTAAATGTGAATTAAAAAGCACCATACCAAAAAAGTACTGAATAAACAAAAACAATTGGAACCGGCTGAGTCATGCCACATGCAAGCCGCACATAAACATATGTACATACAATTGTACATAATATGTACATATTTTTGTATACAGGCATATACCTACGTGCATACATGTACATATGTATGTACATACATATATTGCTTAGCACATATGTATGTATATACTCGTACATATGTACATATGTATGTATGTACGTAAATTTGTAATCGATGTTTTTATGCACTTACCGCTCTCAGCAGTCATCGCTGCCACTGTCGGCGTTGCAGTCACTGCCTTCGGCAAGGATTTGGACTTGGGCGTGTTGTTGCCGAGATTCTTTACACTGGGACGAGCACTGAAAATGGTACGACCGACAATCAAGCGTTGTTCTTGCTGCATTTTCTATTATAAAATAAAGCATTTCGCACTCGTTTCATTAATATGTACATATGTATGTACACCTGTGATTATAAAGTAGCACACAAAATATCCAACAAATGGCACACGAAAAGAATGAAAGTGCATCTACATTTGCAATTATATTTAGAACACTCATACATATGCATATCCATACAAGTGTGTGTATGTATGTATGCTACAATGAAATGCATTTACATATGTATGTATGTATGTACATTCATATATTCTGGTACACTACGGACACACCTCTTCGCGACGGCGCCTACGTTTCGCCGCTGGCCCCTCCCAGCCATAAGCTTCACTGCGTGCGGCCGGCATGTTTGCTGCATTTGTTTGTTGCGGCAGCAGCAGCTGTTGTTGTTGTTGCCGCGTGCGCTTTGCCGGCAGCGCACAACGTCTGCGTAGAATTTTATCCGCATTCCGTACGCAACGTATGAACTCGCAGCACATTTCCAGCGTATGATAGCAGTCGAGACAGATGTGCTGGGGCAGTTCAATGTCCGCAAGTGAAGCGCCAATGCGGGCACACGCGTTCAAGCAATCGAGCAGGGTCGTAGTGCTGATATTGCTGCCGCTGCCGCTGCCATTGCCATTGCCACTATGATAGCTATTGGTTATTGGTGTTGTTGGCATGCTATTGACTTTGTCACCTCTAGCGGCCGAAGGCGTCCTGCATGACGAAATTATCGATGAATCATTGCCAGTGCCGACTGACGTCGAAGTTGTGTACTTATCGTCGCGCAAATCCACCATTGCCAAGGTGTCCAGCGACACAAACTCCAAGAGTTGGGACTCCTCATCGGAGCATGGCTTCAAGGAGGAGCACGCTGAGGATTGCTGTTGCTTCTCCGACAGGCAACACCGACACATAATTTGTAGCGGCCGGGCACGTTGGTGCGGCAGTGGCATCATTGTGGCCACTGCTTCCCCTCCTAATACTCGATGTCTGGTAGTTCTGCTGTTTGTCGACGTCAGCTTGGATAGCTTTTCACTACCGACAGTGTTGTAGTCACTGTAATTTGCACTAAAGTTGCTGCTGCTGCCACCACTACTCGTGCTGCCATTACTGGTCACACTGTAACTCCTGCTGCCACCCATCGCTGCATTTTTACCCGTAATCTATTATATTTTTCACCTGCAAAAGGGTGTGTACGAATTTATTTTTAGCGACCCGGCTTCCCGGCGTTTCAGTTGTTTATAAACAAAATCTTTATTAGCGTACAAGCTTCGCCGTTTCGGAAGACTAGCGTTCGCAGTACGTTTTTAACAAATTCAATACGTACGTACACGTCGATGAGCAAATCTCTACTGCTGCAATTCGTGAGTGGAAGAGTCAGCGCCAGCGAGTTGGCAAGCAATGACGATAGCGATGACGATGACGTTGGCGTTGGCTGTGTCTGTAGCGAAAGCGACCTTGCTACGCTCATATCGACCAACCGGCACTTTACACCGACAAGTAGTGGGCCTGCGCATTGATGGCAACAGCTGCTCGTCGAGTGGCATTTACTACTTCACGGACTACCCTAACTAATATGTGTTTATATGCAGATACATAAGTGGTTGTGTGGTCAAGGCTGGAATGAAGAATTCGAGTACATATTTGATATAAGTACATACATAAATAAAACCGGAAGTGAGATTTTACAGTCGATATGCTTAAATCCCCACTTAAACCATTTGCTGTTTTAAGCTTCCAGTGTTTCCTAGAGGTACGATATGTGATTCACTCTGTTATACATACATAATATCCCAGTAGCGAAAATGCTTAGCGGTGGCATTGTCACTTACTAGATTTGAGCGACATTCTGGCACTTGTTGTAAATCGTAACCGACATTTACTCGTGGGTCCCAATGATACTGCTGATAATAAGAGTGTTTGCGGTGCTGATAATTGTAACGAATTGTTACGAAATATCACGATTTTTGTCAAATCGCGTTCGCAGTGACCAAAAAATTTGCAAGGAAGGGGAAATTGAGAGCGCAAAATGACACTTTATTTTGAAGGGAAGTTGCAAATTCTTGCTGGACAAATTTTACCCAGCACAAATTTGCAAGCAAGAAAACAGCTGATCAAAAGCAGCTGATTGGAATTTGGATAAATACGAAATTTTTGTTTAAGAATTTTAAAGATGAAAATTATAAAATATGAAAACGCTAATGCAATACTTTTCATTTTGCATATTTGGAGGCGGACAATAATTCAATCAGCTGTTTGTTAAACTTGCAAGTGTCTGCAAATTTTGCGTTCGCATAACAGATTTGCAAGCATCTCTCTTTGCGAGAGAATACTCCAAAATTCTGAGCAATATTGTTGCTGGACTTTTACACGAGCAGACTTCATGTCATGCAATTGCACTTCTTCAAAATATTGAATGGCGTCTACATTAAAATAAAAGAAAATGAAACTAATAAAAAATCTTAAATAACCAAAAATAAGAGTTTGTTCTAAGATCCACGATAAATATTTTGTCAGTGACTGTAGAGAAATATGTCGTCATATATTTAAAGAATTAAAATCATATCACTCAATTGAACTACGTAAGAGTGAATACACAGTTTACTTTTAGTACATTAGGGTGCACATTTTTTGGTTAAACTACAAAATGGAAAGCTTGGTAATTTTCATAATTTTGTCCTTTGTGAGGCACGAATTTTTCTAGAACCAATGTTGTTTTGTAGAAAAAAGTTACAAAATGAGGCGCACCCTAATATATGTAAACACATATGTATGTATGTATCTCCCTCACCCATTCCTTTAACTATCTGCGAAATCATTCAATCCGATTTATTTGCCAAACAAGAATCACACTCCGGTCTACTCGGTCATCTTTGATCGAGCCACCGTCTGGCATCTATACACTTGAGTTCGCTCAATCGGCAATTCTAACGAAAAATCTAACTTTTCTTAAGCCTAATTTGGTAAGCTATTCTAACTGGATGAACTACATATGTACATACATACATACATATGTACATACATACATACATACATACATATTAGCTGGCTTACGAGCAGAATATAGGCAATTAACTCAAACAACCAACAGTCTAGTATTGTGCGTACTCTGATCGTAGAGTTCATTATACTCGTCTATGACCGAATTTGGTTATATTCGCTTATGAGTTAAATGATCATAAGCTCATAAGTCTGAGCGCTTCGTGAATTTTGAGCATACCGGTGAATACGCCATATATGTATGTATGTATATGTACTTATGTACATACATACATATGTACGAATGCGAACAAAACACAGATCCATACGTGCACGCTTCCCAGTGGTTTTTGAAGTATTCATTTCCACTGAAGTACTAGTTCCTTTCATTTCTATGGTAATCTCATCCCATTTCATTTATTCCTTATGTGTATTTGTGTCCGTCTCCTCTCGCATTAGTTTTATTTTAACCAAAGAAAAAAACAGTTTTTATTTCAAATTTGAAAGCAGAACTTGTCGAATTCCTTGCGATTTTGTAAAATAATTTCTATATTTTGTCGGGAATTGATCGTGTCTGGAATATGTCTGAACGGGATTTGGTTATGTTTTATGTAAATTTTATGCCCTGTATGGATTGTTTTGTCTGTATTTTATTTTCTGGCTTATGGTTTGTCCGGATTTTCAAAGTCGCGATTATGGAGTGCTCCCGTTGCAGATGTCAGTTGAAGTTAGAATAAGAGATAATTCTTGCGCGATCAAAAATGTTTACTGTGTTGGGTACTAGTAATTTTTAATTAATGCAATATTCTTGATTGAAATAATGAGAGCAATAAAATTAATTACAAAATATGTGAAAAATTCAAGGCAAAATTATATTTTATATAAATCCGACTCCATGTACAGTTGACCGTCAAAATTAAATTCATCCACGTTATTTTTATTCGTTATAATAAAAAAAATGGAAAATATAACATATTATCTACTATATATGTATGTACATACATACATACATGAAAGCTTATTTGTGTCTTTGTATATTTTTTTTATGAACGAACCACACCTTGTCCAACAGTATTTTAGAAAAAACGAAATGATTGAAAACTTATAAGAAAAAAGTTTCTTAAATATTATTTTGTTTCCGATTCCTGAAAAAAATACCTAAAAATCGACTACACAAGCACGTTGGGCTTATTGCCTGTTCTGTAGTAAATGGTCCATGTTCAAATCATAAATGCAAATAATTTTTGCTAAGAGTTCAAGAGTCAAAACGAACTGCATGTTTTTTGGCTTCAAGTCATAATTATACTACTTGAGTATTTTTATAGATAAAACGCCATCTATTGTTTTATATTTTTTTAACTTTTATTTCATTTCACAATTGTTTAGATTTTGTGCATGATTTAATAATTGAATCAAGGTATTTTGTGTATGAGAATTGCTTTACGATTAACAGTTTTGCATATTTATTTTTGTTAAACATACTCATCGTTATCGTGAGTTTCGCCTGGAAAAAGATTCAAACGAAATTTATACTCACGACGAGGGTGACTATGTTTTAATTGAATTTTAGGTAATTTTTTTTTGTCAGCTTAATTTTTGTATTTTCTGCGAAACGAAATTCAATTTTTTAATATGTACGCAGGTCAAAAGAAATATTTGGAACAATGGTGGAAAATTAAATCGTTGTAAAATTGAAAGTTAACTACGATAAAGCCATAAAACTACACTTAATTTTTGTTTGATACAGTACAACCTTTTTTTTTGTAATAAGTGTGGTAAATCTTTTATCTGCGTTTAAATATTTCGCAATTCATCTAGTTTTCAAGTATACGAGCTTGAATAATTTCTTAAAAACTAATTTGGTAATAAAAATGTTGTTATTATGATGATTGACAACTTTTTTTTAGTATGATTTACCACTTTTCATAGCAAGCCTGTTTTTTTATTGAAATTCCATAATTTACATAAATTTTTTGGGTATTTAAAACTTGTGGCATGAATTTTTAGTGATGCAATGTAACTTTTGAAAGCTTCAGCAGCCAGTTGAGAGTAGATCGGTTTTCTAAAGAGGTTGAAAATTTTCATATGTACAAACGAGTATACATACATACATATGTATGTATACTATGTGTTATGGTAATCACAAGATGTCTGTCGTGAAGTTGTAAAGTCATACAAGTTTTCGGTAGTAATTTTTTTTTTGTTTTTGTTGCATTGCGCAGAAAAGTGTGTTAAATAACACAACTTGGAATTTTTCAAATTTTATGACTTTACGACGTTACGACACTTTATGACATCTTGTAAATCCTCTTTGTATATGGTTATTTTAATCCACAAATGCCAAAATTAAAACTTTACTATTTTAAGAAAACGAAAACAACACTGAAGACAGGATTTTTTTCTTAATACCTCACAATTTTTGTTAATAAAACTTTTGAATTTTCAGTGAAGTTGCATTTTAATAATCCCTCTTTAAATCTGTGCAAAACGTCGTTTCAAATAAAGTTTTGGTTAGGACCTTTGCAAATTAAGGTAACTAACTATACATATATTGATATTCACAGTTTAAATTAGAAACATTTATTTCCTTTTGAGTTTGAAATTCGTTAGTTAGCAAACACATAGCGCATTTACTCATCAGCTATATAATGTTTATAGTTATAGTCAAGGTAATTATTATGCGCTGAGATTTACAGATTTTCAGGACTTTCGTCAAATTCGATCGTGAAAAGTAGCAATCGTAATCGTCATAGTTAACTAACTGTTAAGTTATGTGTTCTATTTGCTCTTTGGAAAAGGAATAAAATCAGGCTTTGGGGAAAATTAGATTTATTATTTAACAAAAATCCAGCATCTTTTCATTTGCTACTGTCCTACACAATTCAAAAGCTGTCACAAATTTTTTGCAAATAAATATGTAGTAATACGAATTTAATATAATTCATTTTAAACATTAAACACAATTAAAGCATTTTTAAGTTAAAATAACATTTAAAAAACTGTTGTGGGTTAATTATGTGTTTAACGGCCAATGCTGAATATTAGCTGAAAGCGAAAAAAAAAACTATCCAACGTGTACTTTGCAATATCTCTAGAATAAGCAGTTGTCGCATTATATAATTATTGAACAAATCCAGAAATCGTTGAAAATTTAAATTTTTTCTTGAATGTGTGAATAACAGTTTTTGGTACTACTACATCAGCTCAGTTTTAAAACTATTTTCTTTATAAGTATCTACATATATATTTTTTTTTTCGTTTGAAACTGCGCACAAGCGATGTATTTGTCGTTAGCGAACAGTCTATGCCAGCGTTTATTTATTACCAAGTGTCTTCCAATTGTCTTGCAATTAATTTCCAAGCACATGCACATCCTCATCTTCTTGCTCCTTCTCACGTTGGCGCACGGCCACAGCCGTTTCCACTAGCAGGTACAGACATTTAAATTTATCTTTATCGTCACGTATAACACCTGTCATGATGACAAATGCCATTAGATAAGATAAAATCTTAAATATATTAGCTAAAAGTATACACAAACCTTTCACCAAATGACTACCGGGATGTATGACCTGTACAGTGGACGAAATTGCACTCGTACTATTATTGTTATTATTAATATTATTGGCCGCATTTGAACCACCTGACGTTACTACTGTGGCTTCGGCGCCAACTGTGACGCCCGCCTCAGCTGTCAATTCAACGGGTGTTACCAGGGCATTGATATTAGCAGCAGATATCACATTGTTGCCTATTGATAAATTAGAAAGAAGTAAGTACAAATATTAAATGCCGAAATCCTATAAATGCCATATTAAATATAACATCTTAACAAATTTTGTACTCACCAATAGCGCCCGTTGTCGTTGAGCCAGTCACGCCTACCGCATGCGACTGCGATGTCGTCGTGTGCGGATGTGATGCTGTCGTCCAGTACGTATTATTCGTTGCTGTTGGACTAGAGGTCGTTACTTCCTCGGTACTGAAAACAGTCCCGTAAAAAGAAACGTTGAAAACAGGAAATTTTTTACGCAAGACAAATTAGAGTGATCAATCAGAATTTTGCAGTATGGTTTAAACGAAGAATATTGGAATTTTAGATGGTGGACAGACGCGAAGTTAGGTGGTGGGTGGAGAGTTTTTCAAAATGGGGACGTTGTTCCGTATGATGGTGTATTGGGAATTTAATATGTAGTATTGGTGATGGTATTAGCGTTGATAGTTTTAGTGGCAAGTTATAAGTTGTACAAATGGTAAAAATCGAAAAGGATTCGAAAACATATTGAATGGAAAACGTAAAAAAAAAATAGATAACAAAATAAATTTAAAAGAAGTATAAATATGAAAAGATAATACTTAAAGTTACGAAAATAACTACACCTTTTTTAAAAAACTAAACTCGATTGAAATATAAGGAGTCTTCAAACCGAGCTAGGTCGTTATTTTCTTGTATTCTTGGACATATTGTTTTTGAAAAATATAATGCCAGCAGTAGTTATAATACATACTCATTATTATTACAAAGGCAACACAAAAAAGGAAAAGGTGTAGTTAACAAGTTTATATGAAATACGTTTGCTTACTTCATAACACTTTGCCAAGCGTCTGAGCTTTCAAATTTTCCCTCCTCCTCGCTCTGCGGCTCGCATGAATCGTATTCGTTAACGCTATCATCTTCAGATCTGGAAAAAAAAATAAAAACAATATATAAAAAAAATACTACAAAATAGGTTCATACATAGTACATATGTATGTGCGTATGACAAAAAAAATTTTTTTTAAATATATTTAAAAAAAAATTAAAAAAAAAAAACAACGTCAACTAAACTTGCAAATCTAACGAATAAAGGAGCACAATACTAAACAAAATTATATGTTAATGATAAATGTAAAACCCCACAGAATTCAAATCCATCCTTCGACTATTACAAAAAGCGACTAATCAATAAACAGCACAATCCCTCTACCTCAAGAAATTGAAATGTAAATTCTTCGATGGCGGCATACTATTCTGGATATGGAAAATTTGATTGAGTGTCTGTGAATAGAAGTATTTGGAATCGTTGGGATATTGTGCGGCAGTCGCGGCAGAGTGGCTTGAAGTTGGTGGAGAAGCTGTTACACCCGCAACAGCAGCAATATTTGGATTGCTTTGGATTATATTATTCGTACTAGTACCATATGAGGGTTTTTGCATTTGGACCACAGCAGAGGCTGCGGCCACTGCTTGCCTTTGTTTAGCTGCTTGAATTTTTGCCAAAATTTTTGCTTGAATTTGTGGATGCAAATTTTGAAAACCTTGTGGATTGGCGGCAATGGCCTGCTGCCATCTGTCATACATGATGGTTTTAGCATTACAATTGATTGATGAATTTGCGGATGTGAATGCAACAAAATGTAACAATTATTTGTTGATTATGGGATGAAAATAGGAGAAATAAAATAACATAGGAACTTAAAAATAAAAACCAATGATTTACGATCATACTATGTGGTAGAGTGTAATTGATGACGTACCTGTAAATAACGCTATCATCGTACTCTATATCCGGTTCTACTTTTACCATATGACCGCCTGGTGTTTGAACGAAATGACCTAAAGCCGTAAGCACATTTGCTACACCATCATGCACCTCATCGCCCTCCACCTCTTCCGTGGCGCCAACAACCTGATTAAAAAAAAAGCTTGTAGATTGACAATAAAGTGATTTTTTTTTATATTACCACTTCCGAAGCTGGACTGCCTGTAATAGGATTTGGGATATTCCCGGATGCATTAAGGCTACTTGAGGAGTTTATCGATGAGTTAAGTTTTTTGCCACGTCTTGAAATAGTAAAGTGCAATGGATCATTGCCTTCTCGACGTATCATTTCGGGCAGTATACGTCTGCGTGCATTGATAAACCAGTTACATACCTTTTGCGTGGAATTTTTGTAAAGAATTTAAACTTATTACTTTGCAATAATATAAAATCAATTAATCAATTATTCACCTGTAGCACGGTTAAATTCGCCTCCTGAGAGAGCGTGAACTTTTCTGCATCGCTAGGATAAGCATTATAACGGTGCTCGTATAACCAACGTTTCAAAATTTTTACCGATTGCTTGGGCAGATTACCACGTCGTTTCCGCATCGATGAATTATCTGAATTAGCGTCATTTGATTCCATGAGCATATCTTTAAAATCTTTGACATCGTGCATTTCAGACAAATCGTGTTCGGTCAAATCTTCCTCAACAATAGTTTCATGTTGGTCATCATCATCATCATCCGCTTCAACGACACCCAACACAGTGACACCGTCGTGCTCAATATCCTCATGTCCATCTTCTTCAACGCTTGATGTCGATTGAAAGCGATCGCGTGCTAGAATAGAAAAAAGCATTCATATAATATTGGAGATTGCTACAACGGTTGCCTTTTGCCTTTTCGATAGCGAAAGCTAACATACTTATATCTTTAAAATATTGCCTTTGCTTAGACAATGCAGATATTTTATAAATTGTGCATTCGTATATAAAGACTGTGTATGTAAAAACGTCGATTCTATGTCAAATTACGTAATATGACATTCCAGTTGCGGATGTCAACTAGCGACTGCCTGACACTTCTGACATTTTTAAGTTGTTTAGTGGAGTTAAGTGTATTTCCATTGATGTAAAAGTGTTTTACTTGTTTATGTAAAATATTAAATATTAAATACATAAGTATATGGTATTTTATCTACATAAATGCGTGAATGCATACGTCATATGTATGTGTATGTATAAAAACTGTATGTATGTATGCATTTACCTTCATGTGCTATAATCTGTGCTTGTATTTGCGCCTCTTGCGCCATATCCTGTATGTCTTGGCGTACTTGTCGGTCCAGCGCCAGGTTGACTTCTTCGTGGTGCAATGTGTCCGGTGAAAGCATTTTTGTAAACTATATTTGCGAATATGTATTTCCCTACGGCTATCACAAACGATGACACAGTAACATTAAAGCTGCTAAGAAATTCGCTTATTCAAGTTCGATACAATACGCAAATCTGTAAAAGAAATAGTAAATATGAATTCCTAATTTATCACTCACAAAACCTTTAAAATACAAGACAATTTTTTCCAAATACATGGATATGTATATACATACATAATTTTGTAATTGAGACACTCAAAACGACAACTTATTTTGTTTCAAAAATTTCCCTTCTTTCATTATTCAATTGTTGAAACCGGCAGAATAGGGAAAGTAAAATATGTATTTAATTCTAGAGTCAAAATTTAAATGTGCCGCCAAACGTTTGTATACTATCTGACTGGTATACGACTATTCAAGTGAATTTGTCGTCTAAATACATTTCAACGTTTTACTTAAGTGATTTCTTAACAAAGTCGCCTGTGGGATCGCAAGTCGATAGTTGCTTGGATGCATTCCCAGATTGCTCCAGCCTTGTTTTTATCTGTAGCATACAGTAGTTTCCTGGCTCCAGTAGATTTTGACAAGCATTTGTATACACAACAAAAGACGTCAACTCTACGGCGATTTTTGATTAATTAAACTTCAAAATTTTTTTCTTGCAAACAAACTTCAAAGAAAGCCAATTTGATTCTCGCGTTTGACAGTTGTCATTCACATGGACCACGCTTGACAGCCCCTTCAATAGCATGCTCTAGACAAGAGAACGAAATAACAATATTGCTGACATTTGCAACCCTCTGGTAACAAAAAGGAGGAAACAAGAGAACTACATAATTTTAGAGGAACGCGTTCTCCGTTTTGACCCTTTTACCAAGATGGCGGAATCAAAATTGGTGCAAATGTTGCGCAAGAAAAAGCAATGAGCAAGCAGTGATGTTAACTCCATTGTCATATCCGCTTTGTACGAGTTTTTGATACTAAGGGAAATTAGGTAGATTTCTATCTAATAAGGAAATTTTATTTTAAAAAATCTTAAGCCTTTTCAGACTTGCGGGAATAAAATGTCGAAATTGTGTTAAAATCATTACTTTTACTATTTTGAAACAAATTTTCTGATTGCGATTTTGTGTGAAGAAGCTACCTGCATTGTGTATGACTTGTTCAGCGAGTAAGTATTTAGGATAGAAAGAAACTGAAGCCAGGTTTTTATTATAACTCATTAAAAAATTTCGTGTAGGAACGAGACATACTTGCACAAAGTATGCCGATATGAAGAAACCAGACGACCAAGCTGATTACATGGAAAATTTCAGAAAAAGTTTCATTTCAATCAAATTTTTTGTATTGTATTTTAATACACTTAATTTAAAATGTTTAGTTTTTTATACTGAATGAAAGATGTTTTTATTGTCTGTACATTATCTAAACTACTTTATGATCGGATGAGTCTTTATGAGATGTCAAGACTTTAAGGGACTTTCAAATTTAACTTTGACCATTGATACCTATTTTGTTTTTTTGTAAAAAAACCTGAGCAAATTGAAAAAAAAACATATGTAAGTAAAAAGCGTACAAGTATTTTGTTTTTGCTTTTGCAAATATAGCATTTCAAATTTCTGTAGCCATCACAGTTGACGCTTCAACAGCACCTTATTCGAATTCGACTTGCCCGTACCTAGTGATGGGCGAGTCCGAGATATTTAAACGATCGAGAATCGCCAGCGTCGCAAAAGAACAATCGATTCCCTGTCCGACTGTACAATCGAGATGTTTTTCGATGGTTTCGAGTAGACTGGCTTATGATCGACGACGTCGTGTCAACTCTCAATAGCATTGTGTATAATAACAAGTGAGATATCTTTTCGATAAAATCAGATCATCTGTTTTTGCAAAGTAAATTCGCAACACTGGCGTTCCCCGTTCATTTTACCCGTATGTATTTATTCGGCTCAGCTTTTTCCAACTTAGAATCATTCGTAATTGTCGACATATTGGCGTCCAGCTTAGGTAACCTGTCAAATACAACTGTCAAATAAGATATCTCACTTGTTTTTATACACTATGATGAAAAGCTTTCTTACACTTGTGCAGGTGTGTATTGATGGTTTTTTTAAATTGATAATATTAATATTGGAGCGTTATTTTAAATATATTTACATATTACAGACAAATTATTATGTTAAAAATATTTTTCGAATATTCAAAATGCCTCGCTCTTTTAAAAAATCAGTCGTATACAAGGCACATGAAACAGGTAGCAGCATTAAAGAAAATGCAACCCTGGGGTATATTTTTTGATTTGTTATGGTCCATCACCCTTCAAAATAGATACATACATATATCAAATTTGACGAGTTTGATAATTCGAAATGTAAACAAAATGTACTGCAAGTGTGCAATACGAGCAACAAATATTTTGGAAATACAACCAACTTGCATGACAACCTCAAAAGGAAGCATCCGATTCATCTTACTGAATACCAATAATTACTATAATTGATTTTGTATCAACCAACAAGGATATACTTTTTTGTTTCTTCTTAATATTATATTGGATAATTGCAATGCTTCTATTTTTTCTTTATAAAAAGTTATTGTTTGTAAAATAAAGTTACCATGTGCCACAAGCTAGTCCGAGATATTTTGGCCGATTGTTATCTAATCGCGACTGGCAATTCGATGCCAAAGAATGCGAGAGAGAACCATCGAGATGTTTTTAAAATCGCTGGCCAGGAACGAGTCCGAGATGTTTGTGTCGATTGTTAGCTATTAAGCATCACTATTCACGACTGGCAATTCGTTGCAAATTGGCCTACGAGAGAAAACATCGAGAACCATTGAATGTTTGAGCAATCGACTAAAACATCGCGGACTCGCCCATCACTACCCCTACATAAAATTTTTTTCGTGAATGCTTACACGTACAATCCGTATAAGTATTACTCCTCATGCAAATCGACTATTTAAGGAAATTATTTTCCATAACAAGCATTTATACCCTTTCATCAAATTGCTTCGAAAAAAAAATTGATTGGCACATACCCTCCCTGCACTATGTATATTAAATTCATAGCAAAAATAGGTCAGAGGTGACACCGCTTCTGCGCAAAATGGCGGTACTTTGATGGCAACTTTAACTCAATTTTAGACAATCTAACATTTGCTTTAAATGTTTACCTACTTATATTCTAAATTTAAAATGAGTTACACTTTGTGAAATCCTAATTGCCGAGGCCCTTTTAAACCTTGACATCAGCAAAATATTCCATACCTCAAATGTCGGTGGATGTGTCAAATGGAAACAGAAGGGACAACGAAACGCCGATAATTTTTCACAAAGCAGAAAAAATGAAGTTTTGTCCGTCAACTGGGTAAAAATGTCAATTTGACATTTTCAAAGCACAAATTTTGTTATTGTGTACACTCAAAACAACGATTTTCGTATTGCGATTTTAGAAAGCACTTTAGAAATTAATTTTTATTTCGGTTTTAGATGTTCACAATATTTTCACAAATTTACACCGAGTGCGTTAACCATACAAGAAACGATGCCATTCAATACCAGAAATGCAATCAAAAAACAGACGAAGCGGATATCCATGAAGAGCCGATTTGACAGCCGAAGCAGCGAACGATGGAAAATTGCTTCGCTTTTGCGCCTTTACCATTTCGCTTTGCAAGCATATTCGTAGAATGAGCAGAAGCAAAGCGCAGTATTCGTTTTATTTTGCTAGGCATTTTCTTTCAGGGTTGTCGTGAAAAATATTATCGACACAAAATCTCCCTCGTATATGGATCAACACATATCTAGTATCTATTGACATCGACGCTTAATAGTTTTTGTTTATGTATAATTTATAACTTATACAACAATAATTATAACTATGTTTCAATTATACTGTAGTGATTATATTTGAGAAACTGTTTATTGCAAAAAAACGTTGAACTTAATCCATTTGGTTAAATAATTTCGGGTGAGCAGCCAAGTTAAAACATTAAAGTACACAAAATGTAATATTATTGTACCTCCTGATAGCATATCAGCAACATGAGTTTTTCTTCAAAAGTATTGGCCAACATAAAACATGTAAATGAATCAGACGAAGATGAACATGGAAATTTAATACTTGATGCTCTACCAAACTTTTCCGGAACCATCTCCGCAACTGATCCCATTGAGGAAATACTTCCGAGATGCGAAGCCTTTAAGGCAGAGCCAGAACTTGTCGCTGATCCTCTTTTCAGCAATGTGGAAACATTTGCTCACAGTACTTTCTTCGGTGCTTATCAGGATACAGACATTTTGAAGACTGATGAGAGCGAAGACGGTGAAAGCAACGCAACATGTCACAATAAGAGAAAGCGATTTCAGTGTGAGTTGAAAGGACGCAATGGTTATGAATGGACCACAAATAAATCAAGTTCAAACGAAGACAACTTTGACTCTGCTTTACAATTCCTTCAACCGAGAGGAAAGGGACCTGCAAATACAATAAACAATATTCTCGAAATATGGGGCCTGCTCGTGGATGAGCAAATTGTGTCACAAATTGTACACTACACTAATATAGTGATAAAAGAACGAAAAGTAAAGTTGCCTCATCAAAAATTAGTAGACATCGTCGAACTTCGCGCCTGGATAGGACTAAATTACCTTTGTGGCATTTTTCGTAATGCCACACATAGTGGGCCTCTAGATGAATTATGGTCACTGGAACTGGGAAATGCCATATTTCGTGCCACTATGTCTTTCAAAAGGTTCAATTTTATATTAGAATCTATTCGGTTCGGGGAAAACGTAAAAAGAGACGTGAAACGAGAGTTGGTGGTATTGGATATATGGAATAAGTTTTTGGTAAACTGTCGTTCGTACTATGCACCCAGTGGTAATTGTGCTGTCGGTGAAGTGATTATGAATTCTAAATTAAGAAATGTACCTCGATTACTTATGCTTTGCGATGTCAAAACTTTATACATGTGTAATGCTACTCTGATTCTCTCTGGAGATTACAAAGAGCGTGAAGTTTTTCGCCTGGTGTCTGATATAAAAGGTAGTAAACGAAACATTGTACTTCCTCCGCGACTCACTAGCGTAGACACGGCCACTAAACTGTTGGATATGGATATGTCTGTGGTAGGAATTTTGCCAAATAACGCTAAGGAAATACCCCCAGAGTTTATTTCAAATAGTCCAAAGCAAAAACTGTATTCTAAAGCTATTACTTTGATACCAAGTCAACAGAATTTAGGGTTCTTAATATCAGGTGGTCTTCCGAAAAGAATAAAAGTTGAATATTTGTACAGCCTAAGCTGCAATGCCTGCCTGAATTACCAAGAAACAGTTTCTATGTACTCTACCAGTCATGCTGCACAACCAATTCGCAACAGTTTGTCATTCACTTTCTTTCACAATATACTTGATTACGCAGTTGTAAATGCTTGGATACTGTTTGTACTTTCGTCGAATGGTGATAGCAGCATAAAACAGCGTGATTTTCAGCGACACCTGGGATTATACTTAACGCAACAACAACTCAAGCGACAACTTCAATCCAATCGTCTTACATTGCCACAAAAAGTACAAATTTCAGATGTTTTGGGTGAGCCTACAGAGCAACTATTTGCAAGTACTTCTGCAGACACTAGAAATACAATGAGCATTGCATCCATACCCCAGGAAAAACTTAAATTACCTGATGGTGTTCAGCTTTTACCGAAGAATTTAAAATCGCGGTTGCGTTGCCGAAAATGTCCCAGCAAAAATTCGAGGAAAACTAAAACAAGGTGTCAACAATGCTTAAGGCCGCTCTGTCAGAAACATTTTATTTTCCGGTGTCGAGATTGCACAGGTGTTCCCGAAGTGGATCCGGAATTAGATGCGGATGCAGAGGAGCAGCAGGGACTAAGCGAAAGTGATCCGGAACAAGGACACGAAGATAACGAATTCCTTAGCATTTAAATTATGTATCTTTAATATATGTTTATAATTAGTAAAAGTGACAATTGATCAATGTATTGTCTAAATCGTCAATTTTAGGATGTTATATTGTTGTTGACCAAAATAAAACGTTGCTATGATTGTTGCCTTAAAACTATCTCTCAACTTTGGAAAGATACTGCTAGAATGGGATCGATCCCCTTTTTATGTTGAAATTATAATAGATCGGGTTTTCTATACTCTCGGTCAAATAAAGTATGTTACACCAGAGATTTCAGTTAAAGTGTCTATGAGATTCTCATTATTCTCAGTCATAATAAAATTCTTGGGACCTGCACATTATGCCAATATGGCATCAGCATACTATAAGTGACAGATGGTTCCGTATGTTTTCTTATTTTTGGCAAATGAGAGTCCGTCCGCCTTTTCGCCATTGACTTTACTTAAAAAGAAATCCTAAATAAAAAATCTACATATCTTTTGCCAAATTTCTGTACACATCTATCTCGTCAGTCAATGAGAATGAAGAATTTTGACATTCGGCCCAGCAAAGTGAAAAATACTGATCCCTCCTCATTACCACCTTACTGAATTCGCATTGTTCCAGATGAAATATAATGGCCTGATTCTCTAACTCGCAACGAGCGTTCGTCTCGTCCGAACTGTCGTTTGTTCGTGTATTTGTATTCTCTAATGCGAATTCGGTTCCCTATAGACAACCAGGCGATAACAGCTGATTTTTTGCGAACGAAAACGTAAAAAATGTGAATTCTCTATCTCAACCACGACTGAATATAAAGAAAAGAACTGTCAAAATCACGCGAAAAATCTGTTTTTATCGTTTAAGCCGCTAAAATGGATATTTCATACAAAAAAGGCAAGAAATTATGGAAAAAAAACATTAATTTTATTATGTTTAATTGTTTAATTTATTTAACAGTGATGATTTGTTGAAGAATTGCTCCTTCACTTTGTTTTATTTTTCCTCGGTCCTGCATATGCTTACATAAAAATGTTGTAAGTATTCCGCTATAAACTTTTCCAACCGGCGACTGACCCACTGTTGGGACACTTTTGTTACCCGCTGACTTTTGGTAGCTTCCAGTCGCAAGAAAACGTAAAACGTTAAAAATTTGTCCAATTACTTCTTTGTTGACTCGAAAGTTTTTAACAAACCCTAAACAAAACGAAAACATAACACTACAACTATCTGGAAAGCCTTCAAATATACGTTTACTTACTATGCGTCTGGCAATTCCAAAACATTGGCAGCCTCCGCTTAGAACCCGCAATTCCTCTACATCGGGACGTTCGCTTACGAGAAATGATATTGCTTGATACATTTTTTTTTTTTTTTTTATTAATTTAACGTTGCTTCAGTGCTTATTTGATAAGGTTTGAAGACTTATTTGGCCAGCTCGAAAGCTAAATCGCCACCGCCAATTAAAATGTTTGTTCGTGATTATAGGTTCATTTGGATGTCGTTCAGGAAATTAGTAATGGTAACGTAATCTTTTATATTAGTGTTTCGATGAAAGTCGATAACTGATGAATTATTTTTTAGGAGTGGGTATTTATTTCTTATATTTGTATATCTGTTACAATGGAATATTATATGGTTTGTATTTTCAGTCGTATTACATGTTTCACATTTATCGTCATTATATATTTTCATTCTCGTCAACGTTTCTTTACAGAAGGAATGGTTAGTCATAATTCTATTAATTTGTTTTATTTGAACTGGTTTCATTCGATTATCTTTTTTTTGGAACCATGGTTTGTTTACTAATTCCGGGTACATGTAACCATAGTCTCGTCCTTTATTTAGTATTTTATCTTTGTATTCTTGTTGCCATTCTTCTTTTATTTGGTACGTTATTTCTTTAATTGCATCTTTGATTGTCCATGGAATTCTAATTAGTTCGCCTGCTTGGAATGCATTTCTTGCTGCGTTATCTGCTTTCTCATTGAGTATGATGTTACTATGTGATGGAATATGATGTATTTCTACTATATTTATTGTTGACATGTTTACTATTTCTATTATGTTTTGTGCAATATGATTGTTGTTTTCGGTGTCTCTTAATGACATTATGCTACTTAGACTATCTGTGAGTATGGCTACTTTAGAAAATTGCTGTTGTATGGCGAATTCTATGGCTTTCTCTATTGCTATTAATTCCGCTGTCATAGATGCCATCCTTTTATTGCAGCGGAATGATTTAACTGTATTTGATTTTTCATGGACATATGCAGCACCCGTCTTGTTATCTTTTATTGAACCATCTGTGAATATTATTTCAAACTTGTTTAATTGTAGGTTGTGCATTTTTTCCTTAAAAATGTTCTCTATAATTTCCTGATTAGCTTCGTTTTTGTTTATATATATATCTTTGAAAAATGTATCATCCATTCGTATCTTCTGTGTATAAATCGGTTTATTGTATACTTTTGCTATATTATGGAAAATAATTTTATATTTTTGATACACTGTATAATAACTTGTTCTTTTATTAAGCTTGTCTGTTAAAATCATTTTTGTCGCTGGAAGGTTGTATGCAATACATTTAATTATTTCTTTCGCCGTTGTCATCTCAAATCGATATTTAGGTGGCATCTCTGCAGCCATGTGATACATGACATGTGTTGGTGTAGATCTTATTAGGCCCAAACATCTTCTAATATTGGCATTGCAGCATATGTGAAGTTTTTGTAAGGCGTTATTGGATAGGTTTGCAAAGGTGGATGCAGCATATTCTATTTTGGAGCGAGCGAAGGATTTGTATAGTTGCAGAGCTCTTTGTGGTGATGTTCCGAATTTACAACCATTAATTATATTTAAAAAGCGACATGTTCTGTTTGTTTTATTTACTATTTGTTTGACGTGTTCTGCACATGAGTTGTTAACATTTACGTATCTGCCCAGGTATTTGATGTTGCGTACTTGCTCCAAGCTGAAGCTATTTATTTGGATGTCCAACTGAGTGTTTCTTTGGTTAAAGTATATAATTTTGCTTTTGTTGAGATTTATTTTTAATTGTATTTTATTGCATTCGTTGATAAATTCATTTATTTTGTCTTTTAGGATTTGTTTAGCTTGATCTTTTTTCCGATGATAGCATACCAAGAAAAAATCGTCCGCAAATTGGAAGAGTTTACAGCTTTGGTTGGTTATTGAATGGATCTTCGTTGTATATATATTAAATAAAGTAGGACTCAGACCGCTACCTTGTGCAAGACCATTTTCCGTAATTATTTTTTGCTGTTCCAATATAAGGTACCGCCTTTTTAAAAATGATATAATCCACTTTGTTACATTACCGTTGATTTGAGTTTCCTTCAGTATATTTTCTAGTGTGTCTACATCCACCGAATCATATGCCTTCTCTACATCTATACATGCTGCCATAACTTGCATTTTGTCTTCTTTATGGAATTCGATTGTATTGATTAAATCGTTTATGCATTGAGCTGTTGATCGATGTTTTCTAAAGCCGTATGATCTGTCTGGAAGCATATTATCTTCTTCAATTTGTTTTTCAATGTGTATTTTAATCATTCCTTCAATAATTTTCGCCAACACAGAAATCAGACATATTGGACGGTAATTGTATATGTTAGTATTATCATATCCCTTTTTGGGAATTGGCACGATTTTGATCTCTCTCCATTCTTCAGGTATAATTCCCTCTTCCCACACGTTTCTTAATATATTGAATAAGTTTATCTTTTCCTCATTTTTCAATTGTAACAGCATACGATATGATATTTGGTCTCTACCCTTAGCTGAATTAATGTTTCTGGTATATAAAAATTTAAGGAAATTTTCGATATTAATCTCTGTTAATGCTACTTCCGTTCTATTGCCATTTTGGTTATTGATTGCAGCATTCAATCTTGGACTTCTGGAAATGTATTGAAGGTATATTATCTTTTCCTGGTTGTTCCAAGAGTTGTTTATTTGTTTATCACATTGGTATTTTTTAAGATTTTTAATTTTCGCCCACATTTCTTTGTTGTTGTTTGGTTGTGTTATTTCATCTATTAATTCTGTAAAATTTTTCTTTTTTTGATCTTTGATGTGCTCTGTTAATGCTTTTTCTGCGTTAAATAATAATTCACAATTTTGAATGGTATTATATTGATTATATTTCTTACGAGCAGCATTTCTCAGTCTAAATAATTTTTGAGATTCATTAGTCCACCAATGTTTTGGTATATATTTATTTCTGGTGCTAGTGTTGATCGTATTCTTATGTATATTATTTTTTACTGCATTTTTGAATTGTTCTAAATTCGTTCCAACTTTAAGACTATTCATGTCTTTAATTACATGGTTCATTAAAATATGATTTGTTTTTTGTCTTTTTTTAAAGTTGTCGTATAAATTTATTATTATGGGGCTATGGTTACTGTTTGTTAATTTATTTATTACTTTCCATGTATTTGTAATGTTTTGATTTATGAAAGTCACATCTATTGCTGATGTTGAATTATTTGCCGAGAATGTAGGTGATCCATCATTTAAACATTTGAAGTAATTGTCCATAACAATGTTTTCAAGGATATTACCCTTTGCATTTGATGTTTGTCGATTCCACGTTGCTGCTTTAGCATTAAGATCACCTCCAATCATCGTTATGTTTTGTAATTGTCTTGTATATGTAAAAAATTTTTCTATTGCAGTCTTGAAATCCTGATTTGATGTATTCGGTGGACAGTACACACTTATAATATTGATGTTCTTTTTTAAATTTAGTGTAGATATGCCGATATTTTCTATCTCGCTTGAAATTTTAAAAATTGAGAATTTAATGTTTTTTCTGAGATATATTCCTACACCTCCAAAACCATCTGATCTATTTGCGTATGCATAATTATAGTTATTTAGGCTAGTATCTGCGTTATTTACTAACCATGTTTCTGATAAAATTGCAATGTCGATTTCATTATTATGTAAGCATATTTCTAATAATTCTTTATTTCCCTGTTTTTTTAAACTCTGTATATTAAATTGTAGAATTTTGATTGGCGTTGACATTTGTATTGTTGAAAATTAAAGCATTATCAAATAATATATTTACTTTATTAAAAGTGGTACGAATATTGCTCAGAAGCTCTACTGTATTGTGATTTAATCTCTCATTTATGTTTGAAGTTAAATGTTTAGTTATGGCCGAAGTTATTTCATTAAAAATGTCCTGTGTTTCTTTTATTTTGTTGGATTCTATGGTGATTGCATTTGTTTTCACCGGTTTAATAATTTCTCTCCATTCATTCATTGTATTGATAGCATTCGCTTCTTCCCTTTGTCGGTTTATATTGGTACTTCTAGCTACTTTGGAATAAGGCAGTATTTTATGAATAAAGGATGCTGTTTCGTTTCCTGCACCTGCTTTGTGTGCTGTTGATTGTTTTGATAATTGTGGAAATTGTTGTTCATCACTATCCAGCAGCTCAAATCTATTGCCTAAAATGCCTGCTACTTTTTTCTGTGCTTCTTTATACGTCGTATTTTCCAACGTCATCGTTCTTTTTATAATGTATGCTTTTACACGTGCAGGGCAATCCTTTGCTGTCGGTGGATGTGCAAACTTGCAGTTCACGCAAACAATTTGTTTGCATGGCTCTTCCTCTGCGTGTATTTGAAAACATTTCCTACATCTAATTGCTTTTTCCTTACAGTGCTGGGCAAAGTGATTATATCTATAACACCTGTAACACTGCGATAATGCTACAAACGGTTTCACTTGAATCTTTGTATAAGCATACACTATATGCTCGGGAATGCTTTGTCCTTTGAAGAAGATTTTCACTCTCCTCGTTGGAATTCTAACTTCTTTGTTTTCAGCATCTCTCCTTTCTACTCTCAACAATTTTAATATCGGAATATTACTTTTTATTTCTTCCTTCAATTCTTCTACTGAAATTTCTGTTGGTATATCAAAGATAATACCAATTTTTGAAATGCAATGTTGCAGAATTTTAGGTTCATATCCTTTATCATATAAATTTTGTTGATTACATAGACTATTCGCCACTTCTGAGCTATTGCAACTCACCTTTACTCTACCGTATCCAACCTTACTTACGTCGTCTATTCCCTCGATTTTAAGCTTTTTTAATGCACTAGTAATTGCAACTGCATTAATCGGTTTTCTCTCCTGGTCTGCTATTCTGTCTATAAAAACGATGAATGGTCCTTGATGATCATGGTCGTATTTTAATTGCTCTCTTTCCGTAGTTTTTTTGCTGGTAGTTAAAGGTTTTATAATTATGTTACCACCATTTTTATTTTGTTCAACCAATTTAGGTCTTTTTTTTGAAGTCTCTTGATAATTCTGCGTCCAGGAGCCAGCGGGCTCCTCAGCCTCCACATCCATTATCACGTTTCTTTTCACTTCTTGACACTTATATTGCCACTACTTTATTGAATTTAAATTCTACTATTTTTTCCTTATTATCTGTCTTTTATTTTCAAACGACGCTACTTTTTCCAATTTTTGGCGGCAAAATTTTTTTCAACCCTTCAGCAAATTCGCAGTTCTCGAAACACAACTACACGATTCGACTCTCGGCAAACGAATGAGTTGATACATTTTCTTTAATAGATTTTTAAATTTCTTCCTTTTTTAAACTATAACGCAATGTAAACAAAATAGTTTTGACAGGTTCGTTCGAGACGATAACGTAAGAACGTAAGCTTGGTCGATAATTTTCAACCGAAATAGAGACTTCCAAATTCAGACGATTTCGTTTGGACACGAATCGTTCGTCTGGCCTTTCGTTCGGTGATGAGCAGGTCATAAAAAATTTAAATTAAATCAGAAGAAAACAACGTGAAAGCGAGGAGAAGCAATAATGTCTGGTTCATTTTGAGACTTGAGATGATACCAAGTTACTGAATTCGGGGGTTAGTTTAAACGACAAATAGAGTTCAATTTGCACTGAAAACCTGGCCCTTACCCGACATTTCCACAGAAAATAGCTGATTTTCTAACATCTGTAATTTTGGCAGGAAAAAATTTAAAATGTTTTGTCAATTTTTATGTGTGGTTTGATGTCTTGACATAAACATTTTTAAGATGGCGTCAAACAAGTAAGTTCGTTTAATAAAGTCGATGTTGACCACACGAAATTTAGAGCTAAATGAAAAATTAGCTGTCAAAGTAGCAAAGTGACAGCTTAAGGGCCGTACACATAAGACTTTCGCTTTGCTTTGCTTCAGAGTTTCGCTTTGACAGATAAGTTGAAGACCTGTTGTTATATGAGTGCTGCTAAATACAAGGCGAGAAAAGTAAAGCAAAGCAAAACGAAGCAAAATCATGGCGAACTCTCAACTTTTGTACACTTTGACAACCAACTGTTTACATTTCCATTTTATTTCTGCGTGCATATACACACGATTTAGATAAATTAACTTGTATTTCAAAATTTTTGCATATATAATTACTTTTAAAAAGAGAAAAGAAGAGAAATATGAACAAATACCAAATGAAACACCTCTTTGTTAACCACCCTCATCGTTTTCCTAAAATCCCCTGGATCGGTTTTTATTTATTTTGTCGAAAGATGCTGCAAGAATACTTGTTACATCTCAGTCTTAATAAAGTTTATTACACTCGCGAATTTCAAACATACATAAGTAGATGTAAAACACATTTCACAAACAATTATCGCCGAAACTGTCAAAGCGTTCTATTTAGCAAACCTTCTACACCTCATGCTTTGTTGTTAAAGTTCGAATTGTCAAGTAAAGCGAGGAAAGTTGTATGTGTACGGCCCTTTACTTCATACAATAGATGCCAAGACATAAACGCTGACATAAATAGCTGACATGAAGAAATAAGCGGTCTCCATTGACAATCTATTTTCTGACATCTATTTTACGACGTAAGCTATTTTCTGTGTAGATGTCCGGTTAGAGAATCAGGCTGTAAATGTTTAGTAGAGATGATCGAAGGGCGTACTGAACTATCGATATTTTTAACCCACTTTTCGTATTGTAGCCATAACGTAGCTGTTGGCGAATTTCAGCATATTTGCTAATTTTAAACATAATTTGCCATCTAAACAGATAATCCGAATGAGTGATTCCGAGCAAGACGACAAACTATTGCTGCAAACCATAAAAAAAAGCACCGACCATTGCGAACCCATTTTGCAAGACGAGGTAAAAAAATCGTTTAGTGACGACGAACTCGAAGACGGTTGTGAAGATCCTCTTCATGATAATGTAGACGATCCAATAGCCACACGATTTCAAGGAGAATATACAGAGTCTGACTTTATAAATGAGCAAAGTGAAGATGATCAATCGAAACTACAGCATACGCCAAGTCGGAGTAAAAGGTCAAAACCTAATGGCGAATTTAAGGCGCCTAATGGACGAGTTTGGAGCATAAATAAGTCTCTGCACAAACAGGCGGTTTTAACTGATTCTATTCTTTTGTCACAGCTGGCAGCTGGGAAGGGCCCAGCCACTAAGGTTAAGAATGCACTTGAAGCTTGGTATCTATTACTGGACGAACGCATATTGGCCATCATTCTTGCACATACCAATGAAAAAATTCGAACTATAAAAGGGAAGTCGTTCTTTGAAAAAACTACAGATGTCGTGGAACTGCGAGCATGGCTGGGGTTGAATTATCTTTGTGGAATATTTCGAAACGCTTTACATCCAGGTCCGTTAAATGAGTTGTGGACTTGGGAGTTGGGAAATTCCATTTTTCGCGCCACTATGTCATGGAAACGTTTTAAATTTTTAGCGGAATGTATAAGCTTTGGTGAACCGTCTGCTAAGAAAGGTACAGCCTTAAATTTTTTGCAAATTAAAGAAGTTTGGGAACTATTTCTAGCCAACTGCAGATCCTTTTATTCTCCAAGTGGTAACTGTGTAGTTCATAATTTGTCTGTAGATATAGAAGATGACCAAGAAAGTGCTAATTTAACTTTATTATGCGATGCGAAGTCATTATATATTTGCAATGCGTTAGTATCAAATTTGTTAGTTTCGAAAAAATCAAGTGAACGAGTACTTCTTCATTTGGTTGCCGACATTAAGGGAAGTAATCGCATTATTGTCCTGCCGGATTTGTTCACAAGTGGGGAAATATGCAGCCTATTTCAAAAAAGACAGTTATTTCTGGTTGGTGCATTGCCCAAAAAATCGGATGAGATACCTAAGGTAATAATTGAAAATGAAGCAAACCAAACATTTTACTCCAATGTAGGCTGTTTAGTTCGAAGAAATGAAAATGCGTCATCTTTTTTGTTATCGAATGCATCGCCTGGTAAAGTGGCGGTCGACCGCCTCTTCGATATCAGCACCCGATCATGCGACCGCTTGGAACAAGTTATCCAAGCATTTAATGCCAACAACGGATCAATTGAGGCGTTGAATAATAGGGCTTTAACTTTTTTTTATCGCATTATGAATTTTGCTGCTACAAATGCATGGGTATTGCTGCGGCTCTCTACCTCAGCTACCAAAGACTTGCCAACGCAACGTGAATTCCAAAGAAATCTTGGTCTTTATCTCACACAAATGCAGTTGAAGCGACAACTTCAAGAAAGGAACAAACTTACCCTTCCACAAAAGTTGCAAATATGTGAAGTCCTTGGAGAGCCGACGGAAAAATTGCTATCCAGTGCCTGTGAAGAAGCGAAAAAGAATTCAGCTAAAGGATTTGTACCGACAAAGAATTTGATTCTAACCGAAGGTTTGGTTCTCATGTCCAAGACATTAGACCGTAGAAAACGATGTTGCATTTGCTCGAAATACCAGACACGCACTCGGTGTCAGCAATGTTTAAGAGCACTTTGCTATAGGCATTTAATTGCCAGATGTAATGACTGCATGGGCGTCACTGAGTTGCCAGAATGATAATTATTTAGATCATAACATCAATACGCAATTTTTTTTAATAAGAATATGAATTAGATATAAATTTTTCTACATTTTCCTAAATGATTTGGTAATTAAAAGTAAAATTTGTATGCAACAATAAACTGTATATTGCTTTATCAAGGACTTTTCATAGATAGGGAACAATTGTAAGTGCAACCTTTTGATATTAATAAATTGAATCATTGCTTTCTTTCAACAATAAACAATAAAACAAGTTATGTTAAAAATTTTAGGAGTTGACCTATAAAACTAATCTAGCAATGCAGTAAGCTTTCGAGCTCTCAAAACTTGTACGTGAACTCTTTAATTCGTTTTTGTTTCTGGTTTCCCAAATTTTGAGATATACCGGTTGGCGGCTGATTGAGAAATAAACATAAAAACTGTTGGTTTTGAATTTCACTCAGCTTCATATCTAATTCACTGCAGGATTTAATAATCTCAGCACAGGCTCGCAAATCACTTCGCAAGTCTGAAAAGAATACCGAATACATACTTTATTATCTCTATATAGAAAAAACTTAAGTGCACTTACATTGGTGATTGAACAATAGACTGAGACAGTTAGCGCAAGCCTCGCGTTGATCCTTTTGCAAAAATGCTTCGATAAGCCGATGGACGGCGTCCAGATTACTCGCTCGTAAAAACGACGAGCAAAGAGAACTTGACCTACGAATTAAACGAAAATATTTGAATTATTAGTATTCGAGAAAGTCACGTTAACCTACCGCTTGGCTACAAGTTGCTGCAACTCTTTATATTGCTCGTAGAGATCTGCTGCCGATTTCTGATCGCAAAACCATTCGCTTGCAAAGCATTGCTTCCATACGCAAGCTACAACGAATATATCATTATGCTCCTCGTAAATCGAATGTGCAACCTGTATTAAAGAAACTAAAACCGCCTCGCTCTTTTTTGCCAAGGTTTCTTCAATGATAATACGAAACACATTTCGCGCCATTCGACGGCCATCATCAGTTTCTCTACAATCACCATAGCTGCGATGCAATGTCATTAAAGCTACATCTGCACCACCACAGCGCCAGAGTACCATTGCTTTGAATGGTGCAAAGTTGGCGTAAACTTTCACAAATGGATGTGACCGTAATTTGCACACGTCTGCCAATGACTCTATTTGTTGCAAACGGCATAGTTGCATGAGGTATTTGAAGCATGCTAGCAGGACTTCATTCGACGGTAACTGGTGGTGCCGTACGCATTGCCTAATTAAGTACAGAAAATCAGGCTTATTTTTTATTTCCACAGTGGATAACAATAAATTGTCGAGTTGTGCTTGAGACAAAGAACGTATATCCAGACCCAATTGCGGCGAACGAATAGCCTGCAAATCGCTGACAACACCTTTAGACAAAATGTCTACATTTTGACCAAAACTTGTCGACACCATGTCGGTTCTGACTACATTTAAATCATTTTTATGGGACTTATTCATTAGTGAGTCTCTGAGTTCATCCCATTTTTTCGAATTCCGATTCACCAATTCGTTCGTTAAACAATCGATGGTGTCTATTTGCGTAGATTTGCGCTGCACTGTATGTGGCTGAGTCGCTGCACTGTTTATTGGCGACCAGAGAAAAGCAATGCAATTCTGGAAACGCTGTAAAGCCTTTGGTGAACCGGGCGATGTACGGCGGGTCAGCATTGCCATGATGGAAGCGACTCACCGATTATGATCGATTCAAACCTTTTCGGCCAAAATTTAATTGCAGTTTACTTTCATATTATTGTGTAATTTAATAAACAAAGAACATTTTCACCGTAATGCAAGTCCACCTCAAGCGAAAATGCGATCGATATTTTATCCAAAACATTGGGAAACCAGCTGATTATCAAAATGACATATCTGTCACTGCCGCTATGGTTGCCAACATTTTTTATTTCAAAAGTTATGAAAAATTAAAATTAGTAAATTCCGTTTTACATAAAGCCTTCCTTCAAGAACATTCTAACAAAATTACCAATTCACTTTCATTCATAAAATCAGCACTGACTGTCAGCTTGCCGATAAAATAACTGGCATAGTTCTTGCCAAAGAGAGACACTCGTAACTCGCTACGCTTACTATGGATGCATATATGTAAGAATGAGACAACGAAGTTTTGTGTTTTGGTTGTCATCTAGGACCGGTTTTACAATCCAATCTTAAGTTGAACTTAAGTTCTAGTTAAGACAAATCTTATTTAAGACTAGTTTAAGATTTTGCATTGAAATTTGTTCAAATAGAAAATAACTCATATAAATATATTTGTATGCGGTTAATTAAAAAAGTATTATCAAGTTCAAATATTACAGAAATAGATTTATTTAATTTAAACAAAATACAAATACCTCAATACATATGTTTCACGATTTATTTATTCTATCGTTCTTGCATATGTTTCATTTATTTGATGTACATATATTTTTTCACCAATGCAGTGGAATTTTATTGATGAATGTCAATGTACAATTTGTGGTCTATTCTTTAAACCAAGCTTATAATATTTAGTCAGAGTAACATATATGTATGTATTTAATGCTGTACTATAAGTTCTAATAGAATTATAAAAACAAAAAGTAGAGTGGGGTTAAAATCAAGGCTTATTCGATTGTTAAAGTTGTATTTACATAAGGATATATTTTGACAGGCGATAATTGCCTGGCAAAGTTGACTTTAGTTGCCCGGATAATTAATGTCGTATTTAAGATTTCAACACTTTTGGGAAATCGCAATTGATGTTTGGAATTAAATTCCTCAAAAAGGCAACGATAGATTTTTTCCAAAGTCCCGGAGAATATTAAAAATTAACGAAAATCTTAAATTATTTTATTTTTACCGTTTATTCTTAATTACTTTTGAATTTAGAAAAGGATTTTGTGCAGTTAAAATTTGTCTTATGTTATATTTAGCAACAGTTTTAAAAGAATGTGTATGATATATGACAAAATGTGATACAAATTATACTAAATATTTCGAAAACTAAATACGATATCAAAAAATTTAATTATTTGTGCAATATGCGAAAAAATTTTACAGATTTTACGACAAAATTATACAGATTTTAAACTTTTATGCAAGGTAATTTGAGCATTTGACAAGGATTTTCAGAGTGTTCTAAGCACGGATTTTATATCATAAATTGTCGTATATTAAAAATGTTTGTGACAAACGACAAAATTATATAACGTTGCACATGCGACAAAATTTTACTCAATATCTCGGCAACTAAAAGAGATAAATCGAAAAACGGATAGCGCTATTTTAAAGATCATAATTAGTTTAGTATAACTGCATTATTACGTAAATTTGGCCTAATTTTCCCATACGGCATTAATTCATCCGGACGACGATATGTAGGTATGTACGAGTATGTTCTTTGAGGCAAGCGTTTTTTGCATCGCCTCATGTACATAAATGCAGGCTTATATTCAAATTTTGTTTCTGTTGTCTTTGGTTTTCTTAATGCCAAAAATAGAAGATTTTTTTAATAAGGAATTGGTAGCACAAAAATCCGGAACACTGTTTCTGTCAAATGGTTAATATGGCGTTTGAAATTAGAGAGTGAAACTACCTCTAAAAACGATTGTATCTGTCCCCATGAAAATTTTGACGCTGTCCTTTTTTCTCTTTGTCGAAGTTTTATAAATTTTCTCTCAACAATGCTATAAAGTGTGACATGAACTCGTATGTTATGGTTCGTGAGACAGTAGCTTTGTCGAAATGTTAAAAAAAACATACTCTCCAGACACAAAGCAAGGTTCCTGAGGCAAATTAAAGTAGTTTATTTGTTATTGTTTGGCCATATAACTATTCATTTTAAATATTTTTGAGCTTTAAGGCCGATTGGTTTATTGGAAAAATATTAGGAAAAAACAACAATACTCAAAGCGGTAGTACTATAACTTCTACCGCTTTGAGTATTGTTGTTTTTTCCTAATAATTTTCCAATAACTATAACTTCTACCGCTTTGAGTATTGTTGTTTTTTCCTAATAATTTTCCAATAAACCAATGGGCCTTAAAGCTCAAAAATATTTAAAATAAAGTAGTTTATGTTTCTTTGGAAATAATAAATGATACACATACATACCTGATAGTCTTATGCTTTAATTCGATATTATCAATATAAGGATATTTCAAGCATTATTCAAATAAAATCGGTGGCGAAAATCTTTCTCATCGACAATTGAAATTACTTTAGTGCCTAAATTCTTGGTATCATCTCAAGTCTCAAAATGAGCCAGAGATTATTGCTTTTCCTCGCCCACGTTTTTCTCTTATGTTTTTATTTTAATTTTTTTTGTGACCTGCTCACCACCAGGTCACTATTTTCGGAGAATCTTTCCCTCGAACACCCCTAGAGCATGCTCATCAGATATCTTCATCGTCCATACTTCTGCGACATACAATAGGACGGGCATAATGAGAGACGTATAGAGCGAAGATTTTGTTCGTCAAGAGAGGACTTTACTGCTAAGTTGCCTACTCATCCCGAAGTAGCACTTGTTGGCAAGAGTGATCCTCCTATGGATTTCGAGGCTGACATTATTATTGATGTTAATGCTGGTTCCTAAGTAAACGAAGTTCTCTACCTTTTCAAAGTGCTAACTGTCAACAGTGATGTTCACCTTCCGACCCATTCGCTGTTGTTAAGGCCGATGATGTCAATGTCATCGGCGTACGACAGCAGCTGCACACTCTTATAAAAGATGATGCCTGACAGATTTAGTTCTGCGGCTCGAATTATCTTATCCATCATCAGGTTAAAAAAGTCGCACGACAAAGAGTCACCCTGTCTGAAACCTTGTTTGGTATTAAACGGCTCGAAGAGGTCCTTTCCAATCCTGACGGAGCTGGTGGTGTTGCTCAACGTCATTTTACATAGCCGTATAAGTTTTGCGGGGATACCAAATTCAGACATTGCGGCATAAACGCAACTTCTTTTTGTGCTGTCGAAAGCCGCTTTGAAGTCGACAAAAAGGCGTTGCGTGTCGATTCTTCTTTCTTGGGTCTTTTCCAAGATCTGTTGCACTTTGAATATCTGGTCGATAGTAGATTTAACAGGTCTAAAGCCACACTGATAAGGTCCAATCAGTTCATTGAAGGTGGGCTTTAGGCTCTCACACAATATGCACGACAGAACCTTATATACGTCATTAAGAAGGCTGATACCGCGATAGTTGGCGCGTATTGCAGTATCACCCTACTTGTGGATAGGACAAAGAACACTTAGATTACAATAAGTAGGCATGTATTCGTCCGACCATACTTGCAGATAAGCTGGTGCATGCGCTTTACCAACTCTTCTCCACCGTATTTGAATAACTCAGCTGGTAGCCCATCAGCTCCGGGCGCTTTGTTGTTTTTTAGCCGTGCTATTTCTATGCGGATTTCGTCGCAGTCGGGTAACGGAACATCAATTTCACCGTCATTGCTTGGGGTTTCGGGATAAATAACTTCTCCAAGGTGGTCTCTGCCACCACCACTAAGTAGTGTGGAGAAGTGCTCCCTCCATAAATTAAGTATATTCTGGACATCAGTCACAAGATCGCCGTTGTCGTTCCTACAGGAACTCGCCCCGGTCTTGGAACCTTATGTTAGCCGTCGTACTTTCGGAAAAAATTTCGGGCGCTTTTCCTGTCGGCCAGCATTTCAAGCTCTTCATTTCGACCTTCCTCTTCTTCTTTCGAAGAACGCGTCTCGCTTCCTTCTTTAACTGCGCCCGATCGCAACGCCGCCCTGTAGGCAGGATGTTTCCGTTCCGTGGCAACGCGACATTCTTCATCGTACCAGTAGTTTTTCCGGGCTCGCTGAAAACCAATAGATTGTTCAGCGGTGGTACGTAAAAATCAGAAGATGTGGTTCCATTGCTATGAAATATCGCTGTGTGCTCTTAGAGCGCTGGAGTGAGAGTCATGGAGAGAAGTGCGTGGCTGTCTGTTGTGATTGCAGCTTTCCGACGTCGAGGTATTGGTCCGAGTCGATGTTGGCTCCTCGAATCGTGCGCACATCTAAGACACTGGAAACATGCCTTCCGTCTATCACAATGTGGTCGATTTGGTTTCGTGTTTTACCATCTGGAGATAGCCACGTAGCCTGATGTATATTCCTATGCTGGAACCTGGTAGGTCAGAGACCATGTTTCGGGCCCCGGCGAAGTCGAAATAAACATAACAAAGTTAGTTCAAGTGCTTTAGTTGTTATCAATAGTTCAATATTGTTTTATTTTATATATGTACATACATATGTATGTACTTCATATTTGCTCGTCTATTATAGAAATACATTGTAGTTGGTAAAATTAGTTTTAGTAAACAAATTTAGGTTTGAGTGAATTTATAAAGCAAAGAGAACACATAAACTTATGGCTTTTTAAATTTCATTATACATGCCAAATAATTCTGCATTTTTGCAAGAATGCTCTTCAATGATTATTACACTTACAATCAAAATAGCACAAATATGGTATGTGTGCGTACTCGTATAAAAGTACTGCACTCGGGAAATGTTATTCATTCCGATTCCCAAAAATTTTTGTCGAAATCGAAATGCAGAACAAACCAGACTATTTTAAATTGAAATACATTTTTTTTTAATAAAAATTTTTGGACTAATATGTTTTTGAAGGTTGAAAAAATATAAATATATAATATAACCAAGGTCTTGGTTTTATCCAAAAATTAAATTAAATACATACATACATACATATGTATAGAGAGAAAAAAATTTTTTTTTTTTTTTGTAAAATGGTTCACCGATTTAAAATTTCTTTCAACCGTAGTAAAATATGAAAATTCAACGTTCATTATTTAACGAATTACATATGTACATTTCAATTTGAGTATACATATTTTATATAAACAGTATACCTAAAATATGTATGCTCAAATTGAATTGTATGTAATTCGTTAAATAATAAACGTTGAATTTTCATATTTTACTACGGTTGAAAGAAATTTTAAATCGGTGAACCATTTTAACCGAACCGAACCGGTAGTTAAGAACAAAATTAACTGTCCAACGGAAACGGAAAGGAATAAGTTGAGGCTTCTTTGCCAACCGAACGACATACAAGATGGAATGTTTCGATTCTAGAGGTTATGATTCAGTTAATTATTATTATAACCCAACGGAAACCCACTTTCCCGCCCAACCGGCACGAGGGGCTCAATCCGCATAACGTACGGATGTTTTTAAATATACAAATCTTAGGTGCCGAGTCGTGACAGAAGAAAGTTTGTTAAGCGTCGAGATCCCAAGCTGCTCAGCTACAGAATAAGAATTCATCAGCCGAATACAAAGTTAGAGAAATGCAAAGTAAGAAAATTGGATCGTTAGCTGTTATTAAGAGAGGATAGAATAGTTCTTTTAATTATAAAAAGTGAGTCCGATACATCAAAGGTGCTGGAATGATTGTTAAATTCTTGGCATAAACCCCGAAACGGTTCATTCAACTCAAAGTTAGTTCTGCATAGTTTCAAGAAAAGTGGTTTAAAGTTTCTCGTTGCCCGGGAGGGTACATTAAAATTAATTTGCTCTAGAAGAAATGGACTTGAGATCCATCCATTGACTAATTTTACCAGAAATATTATACCTAACATTTCTCTGCGACTCGAAAGAGTAGGAAGATTAATAAGTTTTAAACGACTAGTGTAAGGGGGAAGGAAATACAGTTATATTTAAATTGAGTGGTGTAGTTAGATTTAAAGAACTGGGCAAATAGATTGGCAATAATCTCGTTATCACATGACACAGTACTTTGATATTTCATTGCGGAAGGGAATGCATTTACTCTGCGCTTAGAATTAACGAAACCATAGAAAGCTTTCCGGTCGTGGATAATGTTCATTTTCATTTTATTCAAGTATTTTTCATAACAGTTTTTATTTAATTCTAGATATTTATGTCGCAAGACTGAATAATTAAGATAATCCACATGACGACCAGTACTTTTATATAATTTAAAAGAACGCGATTTTTTATTTTTTAAAGTTCTCAAGTCTTTAGTGAACCATAAAGGGGCTGATTCATCACGAATACAAGAACCTTTAGGTACATGTTTAAGAAATAAGTTGTATAAAGTATTGTTGAAGTCCAAAACATTACGCCCAATATCGCCATTGTAGTAAGACCAAGTTATTTTAGATAAGTCATAGTTTAATTTTTTAAAATTAGCTTTTCTAAAATCGAAGCTGTCATTAGAATTAAAAGCTTTCGATCCAGAAACCCGCTCTACGTCTATGATCTCGTATGACAATTCAATTGCAGGATGATATACATCCTCAGGCAAAACCCATGGATCACATCGATTTAAGGAGGCCCTGTACATGTTGTCAACAAAAACCAAATCCAAGACCCTCCCCAACTTGTTTTGTAGGGTATTAACCTGGTTCAGACAAAGTTCAGTCATCCCCTCCAGAAAGGCGTTGTTAATGGAAGGTACGATATGACCATCAATCATATTCCAAGAAATGTTTGGGAGATTAAAATCACCCAACACAATCAATGAGTCGGGAGGCCTAAGCATTGAGTCCACAGTCCCAAGTAAAGAAATATGATCACTATATACCGACAAGTCAGACTGAGGAGGTATATAGCAGAGGGCTAAATAAATATAAGACTTGCTTAATTGCACTCGTATGCACTTAAATTCAGTAGACTCAATGGGACGTTAACCACTTCAGATGGTAATGAAGAATGGACAGCAAAAAGAACACCTCCACCGATCCTGCACTCTCGATCATTTCTGTAAATATGATATTCACTGCAAAGAATCTCCAAATCAAAAACGTGAGGTTTAAGCCAAGTTTCAGTGAATGCTATAATGTTAAAATTACAGTGATAACTCTTCAAAAGCAAGTCAGTTAGTTTTGTATTCAAGCCTCTAACATTTTGGTAATATATATCAAGTTTAGTTTTTATCAGTTTTTTGACTCTGGATTAGGATTAGAGATTTTTGCTAAGTTTTTATTATTTATGTTGGGTTTAAACTCGAATTCGCGAACAAAAGCCCCGGCCAAAAAGAGCTATTTAAAAGTATATTAAAGTTTTCGGAAGTTACATCGATTTTAAATGAAGATATGTTTCTCTTGTAATTAAAGTTGAATTTCCTGATAGTTATGTCATTAGTCTTAACCTTAGATGAAATGTGAAACTTGATATCCTCAACTGTGGTATCACTGGAAAATCTTGATATAAAAATATATTTTCTCTGAGGAACCACAACCAGCCCCCTAGCAGGCGCCACAGAAACCCCAGCAGAATTTTTGCTTTCGCTGCTTTCCTTTTGAACTGATCTCTGTGCAGCAGCTTTTGATGTAGAAGGTTCAACAGCCTGAGGACAAGTGAGGAGAAACTAATCAACTCCCCTGAGGGAGAAGAAATAATTGTCGTCGGAATAGGATTTGGCTCAGCTTCGTCAGACGGACTCTCAATACGTTTCCGTTTACTATTACGGCTATTAGGAATACTCGTATTCTCTAAGCATTTAAAAGAATTAAATACGTTTTCGTAGTGTACATAAGTTGAGGCTTCTTTGCCAACCGAACGACATACAAGATGGAATGTTTCGATTCTAGAGGTTATGATTCAGTTAATTATTATTATAACCCAACGGAAACCCACTTTCCCGCCCAACCGGCACGAGGGGCTCAATCCGCATAACGTACGGATGTTTTTAAATATACAAATCTTAGGTGCCGAGTCGTGACAGAAGAAAGTTTGTTAAGCGTCGAGATCCCAAGCTGCTCAGCTACAGAATAAGAATTCATCAGCCGAATACAAAGTTAGAGAAATGCAAAGTAAGAAAATTGGATCGTTAGCTGTTATTAAGAGAGGATAGAATAGTTCTTTTAATTATAAAAAGTGAGTCCGATACATCAAAGGTGCTGGAATGATTGTTAAATTCTTGGCATAAACCCCGAAACGGTTCATTCAACTCAAAGTTAGTTCTGCATAGTTTCAAGAAAAGTGGTTTAAAGTTTCTCGTTGCCCGGGAGGGTACATTAAAATTAATTTACTCTAGAAGAAATGGACTTGAGATCCATCCATTGACTAATTTTACCAGAAATATTATACCTAACATTTCTCTGCGACTCGAAAGAGTAGGAAGATTAATAAGTTTTAAACGACTAGTGTAAGGGGGAAGGAAATACAGTTATATTTAAATTGAGTGGTGTAGTTAGATTTAAAGAACTGGGCAAATAGATTGGCAATAATCTCGTTATCACATGACACAGTACTTTGATATTTCATTGCGGAAGGGAATGCATTTACTCTGCGCTTAGAATTAACGAAACCATAGAAAGCTTTCCGGTCGTGGATAATGTTCATTTTCATTTTATTCAAGTATTTTTCATAACAGTTTTTATTTAATTCTAGATATTTATGTCGCAAGACTGAATAATTAAGATAATCCACATGACGACCAGTACTTTTATATAATTTAAAAGAACGCGATTTTTTATTTTTTAAAGTTCTCAAGTCTTTAGTGAACCATAAAGGGGCTGATTCATCACGAATACAAGAACCTTTAGGTACATGTTTAAGAAATAAGTTGTATAAAGTATTGTTGAAGTCCAAAACATTACGCCCAATATCGCCATTGTAGTAAGACCAAGTTATTTTAGATAAGTCATAGTTTAATTTTTTAAAATTAGCTTTTCTAAAATCGAAGCTGTCATTAGAATTAAAAGCTTTCGATCCAGAAACCCGCTCTACGTCTATGATCTCGTATGACAATTCAATTGCAGGATGATATACATCCTCAGGCAAAACCCATGGATCACATCGATTTAAGGAGGCCCTGTACATGTTGTCAACAAAAACCAAATCCAAGACCCTCCCCAACTTGTTTTGTAGGGTATTAACCTGGTTCAGACAAAGTTCAGTCATCCCCTCCAGAAAGGCGTTGTTAATGGAAGGTACGATATGACCATCAATCATATTCCAAGAAATGTTTGGGAGATTAAAATCACCCAACACAATCAATGAGTCGGGAGGCCTAAGCATTGAGTCCACAGTCCCAAGTAAAGAAATATGATCACTATATACCGACAAGTCAGACTGAGGAGGTATATAGCAGAGGGCTAAATAAATATAAGACTTGCTTAATTGCACTCGTATGCACTTAAATTCAGTAGACTCAATGGGACGTTAACCACTTCAGATGGTAATGAAGAATGGACAGCAAAAAGAACACCTCCACCGATCCTGCACTCTCGATCATTTCTGTAAATATGATATTCACTGCAAAGAATCTCCAAATCAAAAACGTGAGGTTTAAGCCAAGTTTCAGTGAATGCTATAATGTTAAAATTACAGTGATAACTCTTCAAAAGCAAGTCAGTTAGTTTTGTATTCAAGCCTCTAACATTTTGGTAATATATATCAAGTTTAGTTTTTATCAGTTTTTTGACTCTAGATTAGGATTAGAGATTTTTGCTAAGTTTTTATTATTTATGTTGGGTTTAAACTCGAATTCGCGAACAAAAGCCCCGGCCAAAAAGAGTTATTTAAAAGTATATTAAAGTTTTCGGAAGTTACATCGATTTTAAATGAAGAAATGTTTCTCTTGTAATTAAAGTTGAATTTCCTGATAGTTATGTCATTAGTCTTAACCTTAGATGAAATGTGAAACTTGATATCCTCAACTGTGGTATCACTGGAAAATCTTGATATAAAAATATATTTTCTCTGAGGAACCACAACCAGCCCCCTAGCAGGCGCCACAGAAACCCCAGCAGAATTTTTGCTTTCGCTGCTTTCCTTTTGAACTGATCTCTGTGCAGCAGCTTTTGATGTAGAAGGTTCAACAGCCTGAGGACAAGTGAGGAGAAACTAATCAACTCCCCTGAGGGAGAAGAAATAATTGTCGTCGGAATAGGATTTGGCTCAGCTTCGTCAGACGGACTCTCAATACGTTTCCGTTTACTATTACGGCTATTAGGAATACTCGTATTCTCTAAGCATTTAAAAGAATTAAATACGTTTTCGTAGTGTACATACTTATATGCACACACCGACATATTAACAATCTGCCCTATCGCTGAGTACGTCGTAGAAAAGATACCAACGTGACTCTCCGCTACGAATACAAAAACTTTGCTATCGCTTATTCCGTGTGAACTCGAAAAAAGTGCTGCCAAACTCAAGTGCCAAATTTAAAGATTTCGACATCAGCTGGCAAAAAGTAATCACACAAATTGAGCAGAATAATTTAATTAAATAGATATATTCTAGATTTATTAAACAAAATGAATATTCTTTTGAGTTCCAAAATAATATTTTGCAATTAAGAAAGGCTGCAAAATTTAACAACAGTTAAAATGCAGCGGAAAACTTTAAGATATACCTTTAATCCTCTGGAATCTGATTACACTTTGTATGAAAAAATTTTGATTCTTGAAAGATATATGTATGTACATATATAATTTTACCAGTTTTGAATTACAAAATTGTTAAAAATATTCGATTAAACAAATCAGCATTTGTGAATGTGGTTGGGGTTCTAAAAGATGGCATCTACATAAATTGTTCCGAGACCGTAGACTATGAATGAGATCCATAAACTGGCAGAGCAAAGCTGGAAATGAGTAAAGAGGAAAAACGAAATGCGAAAATGTACTGCTATGCAAAAGCCTGGTTTTCGGGTGTAAAATTGTGTCCAAAAGTTGCCCACCTACCTTTTTTGAATTTGGTGTTATCCACTCCAAATTCTGCAACTATTCCAGCAACCGAGCGTTATGCGAATGTGTTGTTAAAATTTTTGAACTCAAATTGAAAAAAACAAACAAGAAAGAAAATTGCTTTAAATAAAAAACTCACAGTGAGATTGTTTTTCTGTATTATTATAAATTATTGAAATAAAGTGGATATTCCTTCAGAATATGATTTTTTACATTTTCTTACTTACGTGAACAAATTCATCGATAAATCTTCGAAATTGTGCTAAGAATGAACTCACCGATGAAACTCTAAGAATTTCGAAACTTCGGCGTACTCTTACTGTGACGTACTCAGCGATGGGGCTGAATATAGACGTATTTTCTTGAAGTATACATATCCATATGTAAAAAATTAAATTTCTTTGCTCTGTTATTAACTTACATATTTATTTAATTATTTTTTTTATTTAAGTCCATGAAATACATATGTACATGTTTTTTACAGACTATGTAGAACATAAATTTAAATTTAAGACCACTGATCTTAAAAGTATCTATGTAGGATACTTATACATATGTACATATATGAACTTGTATTACAAAATTGAATTCAAAATATTGGGCTATATAAGCCTTGCGTGCATAATAAGTTTTGAGCTTATCTTCGCAGAAAGACAACACAAAACGTAAGATATGCAAACGTAAGAAAACTTTATGAACTCGTTCAATTATATTTATGGCGAAACTATAGTACCGCCCCCAAATTCCAAATTCGAACGTACAAATGCTGTATACAAAAATTTTAGTGCCTCGAAATTTTGACAATATTTATAAGTCGGAAGTTTTTGAACTTGCTAAAAATGTGTTTTTAAGAAATGGCTTCCGCAATCATTATTATCCACAATCTTAAATCTTCGGTGGTTATTACCGAAATCGGACTTTTTTGCGACCAGTTCTTATATAACGACCTTTTTTGATTATGTTAAATAAGCTTTCCCTCACTTGTTGTTTGCTTTATTTTAACATCAAAATCCAAAATAAAAAAATGAAATATGTACATATATTTAAATTGATATATGGATAAAACCAATTCGGAATAACGTTCCCGTTGCGGTTTTAGTTTTTAATAAATACAGTACTGTTCATATCATAAGCAACCAAGTTCAAAATTACATAGTTTTTCACTTTTATTTTTTAGGAATTTTTAATTAAAATTCAGTTCATTCTTTAACGTAAACTATATAAATCCAATTTTAAAACTTTGTAGAAAACTAAAGAAAAATTTAACAAATTTTTATACAGATTTTGCAATTTTTGTCAGAAGTGTTAAACTTTTTGGGGTATGCAGTTATATAGCCAATTCAATTTAAGTTTCAAGTATCTATGAACTACTGTTGATTTTTTAGATTTTTTTTTGTAAAGGGCGTTGCGGTTTTCAATTTGGGCTGCTAATGATTAAAAGAGCTCCGTACATGTACTTATTTCCACCATACATATTTGTTTAAATCTTTATGGCAGAAAATTTTATTTTATTTCTACAAAAGACAGCTCTGTTCTCATTTTGTATAAGCTTTTGGCTCACGCAAGCAAATTTATTTCGGTTGACGCGTAAAAATTAATTTGACGGCATGCGTGAATACAACATTTAGCGGGTGTAAAAAATTAGACCGCGTCTACAGTTGTTTAGAAAAAAATAATTCCCTTATAATACTCTTACTAGGCAAGAAATTTGTATAGAAATTTGTCAAGTTTATTAAAAAAAAAGAAACAAGAGTATACACAAACAAATGTATGTATGTACATATGTATGTAGAGTGGCATCGTGATAACTCGTAACAACATTTGGTCCCTTTGATTATAATTACAGAATGCGTGCTATGCAGCCCCCTTAATAACTTAATAACTTAAAAACTTGGTTTTTTTTTATCTGGCAATATCTCATCTTGTGTTAGTGTAAAATATGCATGTAAAACTCTGTCAATGAAAGCAAGAGATGATTATTTTTCATGAGTGAAATATATAAAAGTTACGCTTTCAATAAGAATTATAAAAAAAATTGTCGAAATAAACTCGCGTTTTTATTTTTACTTTTCTATCTACACTCTGTTCAGAAATTGCACCACAAACATATTGACGCATGTGGGCCAATGAATTGTCCTCCAATTATAAATTTTTTTTTTTAGATATACATACATACATATGTACATATATGTATGTAAGTAAGTGTATTACATGTTCTTCATCATTTAAATATTAAAATAAACAAACATTTATATTTAAGTGAATGTTAATTTGGTATTCTAAATTATTCTTCATCTTGAAAGCTTAATTTAACTGAGATCATAAACTCGTCCGGTCTTTTTTCGGACGACTTAGAGCTGGTGAGATCCTCAAAATAACTCTCCACTGCCCGAAAACTGACACTATAGACGCCAACTGAGCGAGCAAAAGAACAGTCTGAGAAAGAGTGAAACCGTAGGTGTCGAGTGTTTGTGAAAACAAATTGTAAACAGAGGAGCAATGCACGCGTCGAGTGTTACGAAGCATTAAATAATTATTAATTTTTAATTAAATTTAAAAGAAAATTTCAAGGTGTTTATACGTTGTAATTGATTGAATCGCCAATTTTTACAAATTCCGACAGGTTGCGATTTCATTTTAAAATTTTCTGTTCCCTGAGAGCAGCTTTTAACAGTAAGCTCAGCTTTCTAAAATAAATATGTACGTTTTTATGCAGAAATTGTATAGATACGTCTTTCGATTATTCGGTTTGAAATAAAATGATTTGCAGTGGGAATTTAATATTTATTTATTTTACATTCAATTCGAAATACATAATGATTGTGAGCATACATTTAAATGGGATCAGTATATTGTGAAAATACAGAAAAAATATTAGTTTCAGCCAAACACTGGATAGATGGGACGACGATATAGACCACCACCATAACCCCCGTATCCTCCATATCCTCCATATCCACCATAACCATGATAGCCATCATAGCCCCAACGCCTGCCATAACCATATCCACCATATCCACCATATCCGCTATAGCTCAAACCATGTCCACCATATAAAGCACCGCCATAAATACCTGGATAATAACCAAAGCCAAATGTTTCCGAGCCCTTTAGGTCAGCATCGGCGTCGGCTTCGGCTGATGCCACAGCAACGACACCGGCACCTGCACCGGTACCAACACCAATAGATTGCTGAATAAAAAAATTAAATTAGATAAATACAGTAAATACGTACAAACATGCCACTTTATTTTGTTTTCTTAGCAAGTTATAACATACCGCGTCAGCGCTGGTTTGCGCGGTTGCCTTTGCCGTTTGAGGATATCCACTTACAAAACAATATTGACCGAAAAAGAGCAATAATCCAAGCATTAAAAGGCGCTGCTATGGTCAAAGAAAAATTTATGTTATTGCGTGCAATAAAAAACATTTCATTATTTTTTATTTTTCGTGCATTGACACGAATACCTTCTCAGAGTTCAACCCCATCATACTGTTGTAAACTTTTATTTACTCTATGAATTGACACTAAGCCTTTTAAATAATTAACACCTATGAACGTGCCGCTGAACTCGATTGGGCGAGAATTTCCAAAGTTCGATCGAGAGTGAATTGTTTACTTCTAATTTGCAAACGGTACTAAACTTGATCATAAATTGTCGCATCTTTTATAGCAAATTGGAATATGAATGGGCTGCGTCGGAATGCATGAGAAGGATCAGAAATCAGAACCGCGTAAAAAGCTGTGTTCTAGATTTTGTGGCTTTCTTACTTAACTGAATGAGAGAACATAAATACACACAGGCACACCTACACATTTGTACAATAATTCTGAGTTAGCATGTTTGTATCTGATATTCTGAATGTTCATAAAAGTGACCACTCCATATTTATATATAAACCGCAGCGTACATATGTATGTACATACATACGTATTTCTATAAGGGGATTTTTCTGCTCCAAGCTGAAAGGAACGTAGAACCCATTGTAGCTGCCAGTTTAATTTGCTCTTTCAAAATTTACTTACATATGTACATGTGTATATTCAGATTTCATATCTTTGCATTGCAAAAGCCATTAATGCTGCAGTGCCAGTGACTGTTTAAACTATTGACTATTGGAGTAGAGTAAAGAGCAAGGTTGTGGTACGCATAATCATAAAATAAACAGTAGGATGTTTATAAGTATGTATGTATGTATGTATGTATGTATGTACGTGTATATTATGTATAAACATATGAATGCGAAGCTGCAGGGCATATTTTTATCAAGGTTAAGTTTAATCTGTCCTTAATAAACATTAAAACAGACGAATATGTCTGAGTATGCTATTTTATGTGTGAGATTTAGTAAGGTTTATAGCGGTATTTTACAGGTGGTCCTGGAAATGTGTTGTCAAGCTCAGAAAACATACATATGTATGTAGGTATGTACATACATATATGTTGCGGAATTTGATCGTTTGATCGACAATCGTTACAGGAACATGATAACGAAGTACTTGAGGTTTTGTTTGGCGTTGAGGATCTGGACGATGGTATATCAGTTCCCTTTTATTTATTATGCTTCATGGATAATTAGAAACTTCCATTTATATTTGTTTCCAACAAACTGATTTGCTTTGGTTATTCATCATTTTTGGGAAAGCACTAAAATTGTTGAGCTTGTTTATGCCGATATAATTTTAAAGTTTACGTGACGTTTTCTAATATCATCTGAATATTGTACATATGTACATACATATCTACATATACATATACATAGTATATGTAGATACCTCGAAATTTATTTTTATGTGGCCAAAAGTGGATTTAAAATAGATATGTAAATATATTTAATTGATAATATCGATAGTAAAAATGAACGAAATTCGGTAAAAGTTAGTCAAGTTTCTATTCGTTCTCGAAATATTTCCAAGTGCAGTCGAATACGATTACGAATTTCGTAACGGAAATCAAACGCATGTCGTTTCTAAAATTCATACACTATTTTTTCCAGTCAAATTAAAACGAATTTTAAATTTAGTTTAAAAACCCATTCTGCTAAGGTTAAATAAAGTCTAACTAAATAACCGTTTTGGTAAATTTTTTCCGCCAGTTTGCCAAATTTTTTTTTGAATTTAATGCTGGGGCAACCCTGCAATGTTTTTTAAATCTATCAAAAAAGGGACTGCTAATGTGCGACTTGCATATAGTTTTTGAATTTAGCAAAAGTTGTGAGTTGTATTAATGTATTTTGGTAAAACGTACAAGTATACGAACGAAATTATGAGCTCTGTGTATTTTGTTTTTGCTTTTAAAAGCTAAAGTTTCAAAAATATTTTAGGAACTACCTTGATTGGTGTCACAATAAAAAAAACTTTACAATTCAAAATAACATTAAAAAAATTTCAAAAAAATAAGTTTGCTGCTCCTCCTTAGTTTAACTATATCTGTCGATTAAACGTGGTTTGAACTAAGTTTAAACAGCTGGTTTGCCAGCGTTTAAATTTAAACTGAGTTACGTCCAGTTTTTCAGTTCTGGTTTAAACTCAATTTAAACTAAGTTTAGTTAATCTTAGTTTAAATTTTAACTTAATTACTTTGCGCTCCAGTTTTTCAGTGCAAGTTGAACTCTGTTTGTCGTTTAAACTTAATTTAATCCCAGTATGCAGTTTTGCAGTCAACTTTAAACGGAGTTTAAACGGCCGATTGTGCACGGTTACACTTAGTTTAAATTATCAGCTGTGTGCTTACTACTTCGTTTTGTTTGCAACAAATTTAATTACGTGCAAGGAAACTAAGTTTAAATTTAAACTGAGTTTACCTAAACTTAGTTTAAACTGAGTTTAAACCAGCACTGAAAAACAACCCAAAAATTTCGTATATATCAAAATTGCAATCAGCTGCTTTTTATCAGCCGTTTTCTTGCTTGGAAATTTGTGCTGGGTAAAATTTGTCCAGGAAGAAAATGAAATGTCATTTTGCGCTCTCAATTTCCCCTTCCTTGATATCAGGTCTGTACTCGTACTTCTCCAGTAAGAATTATCCAGTAAAGAAATTTCTTAGAATTTGACAACATTCGCTCTCAGAGCGAAAAATATACCAAAAAGTACAAGAACGCAAAACTTGCAAGTTTGACGAACAGCTGATTGAATTTTTGTCCGCATCCAAGTATACAAAATGAAAATCGTTGCATTAGTGATTTCCTCCGGTAGGGTTTAGTATAGTGCCGCATAAATTTGGTTTACTGTGGCTAAACGCGTATATCAAATAGAAAAATTCAAATGTACATAGATGAACAACGAAATAAACTTTTGTTTAACTATCATTTTGCAAAAATCCGTCCACAAATTTTATCAGAATTTAACTTTGAAAATGATCTTTTTTTTTGGCATTTTTCACATATAGAGTGTTTGATTTTCATTCACTGCACTTAATATAGAGCCACTAATGCATTCATTTTGGCACACACATATTATTAATACATTGTGCTATCAATTTTCAACGTTTTTAGAATCAACGAATGCTTAAATACTTCGCAATTATTAAATAAAAAGTTGCATATTTAAGCCCCGCACAAAAAACTAAATATAATGCCAAATGCATCTGTCAAACTACTGAAAACAACGAGCGAAAGAGAAAACAAAGCAAATTGATATAACCCAGTAACCTAAAAGTACGCGGAAAAGAGTTCTGCAATACACAATTAAGGCATGTGGCGGTTTTCTTAATTAAATCAATACCTTGTAATATATTGAAAATTTTCGCCTGCGGCGCTTTTCACAAATATATAAATATTTCGTAATATCTTGAAAATTTGTAATTAAAAATCGCGCGATTTTTTATTACAAATTTTCGCCTGCGGCGCTTTTCACAAATAAATAAATATTTCGTAATATATTCAAAATTTTTAATCAAAAATCGCGCGATTTTTTATTACAAATTTTCGCCTGCGGCGCTTTTTACAAATAAATAAATACATCATTTATAACATAAGTATGTCATGAACCCAAATATTGTCCGGAGTTTAACAAAAAAATGTTTGCTGGGTAACTTTGTGTCGATGTTGTATGCAAAAAGTTGAATTTTTGTCCATTTTTAAAGGCTTCCCTAGGGCCTCACCTAGGGTCTAGAGGAACCAGTGAGGGCTTATTTCCCCTTTCTAACGGTGTGTTTGGAGGGGTGCCACGCCCCCTCCTTCACCGCTCACCTCCCCATTTTTATGCGGCACTATACTAAACATTTCCCATTTCCTGAAACATTCCATTCCACTAACGAAGCTTAACCAAATCAACTTGTACTTGCTTCCTGCATGTTTGATACCCACATTTTATAATTTTCGCCTTTAAAACTCTTAAACAGAAATTCCGTATTTATCCAAATTTCAATCAGCTGCTTTTGATCAGATGGTTTTCCTACTTGCAAGTTTTTACTGGCAAAAATTTGTCCAGTAAAAATTATCAACTTCCCCTCAAAATGAAATGTCGCTCTCTCGATTTCCCCTACTTTGCAAGTTTCTTGCAAGACTTTTTTGTAACAATTGTTACAAACTATTGACTTCGAGAACACTACTATTTTGTAACAATTCGTAAAAGTTATCAGCACCGCGAACACTCTTTATACATATGTCTCTGAGTGATAAATCGACTTTTGGTATTCCGCAAACGCCAATAAGCCGCAATCGACAACATGCTGGTGTATAATATCACATTGAGAAGGTTTGGTTTTGGTTGATGTAGTTAACTGACAGTTTCACCAAAATGGTGGCAGCACAGTTGATTGCGATTAGTGGTGGTTCTGATTGGTGCGACTGGTGTTGTTGTTTTTGCAGGCATTGCCTGGTTGTTTGGCAACAGTCAATGAAAAGTGATGCGTTTGATTGCTGACTTTTTTGTAGCAGTGTGAAAAAATTATAATCCACCAAAATACTCTTATAAATAACAAAAAATGAAATCGAAGCGCTGCAAGACGGAACCCCCAGAAGAATCTAATGGAGATTTTCTCACACTTGAAAATGGTGATAATGAAGTTGCTGAGTGTAATGAAGGCGCCGAAAATGGTGAGTTGCAATCGCCACAAGCACAGACGCGTTGGACACCAGAATGTACGCGAGTCATGTTGCAGCTACGCTTCGAAAGGCAAATCGAGTTTCAGCAACGAATAAGACAGAAAAAGGAACTTTGGTCCGAGATTGCTACCGAAATGAGGCGTCAAGGATTATGCGATTTTTCGTTGACGGCAGAAGTTTGCGATCTGAAATACCGTAACATGTTGCAGACATACAAAAAAAATCGGTTGAAAGAAGATAGTGGGATGCAGTCACTAATAGCTTGGGAGTATTATGAACTCTTCAAAGAGGCATTAACAGCAGCTGACGAAATGGAGGCGGCGATTGAAGGGCAGGAACGTGTAGTGCCATCATTATTGTGTGAGTCGGTGTGCGAAGTAGGAAATGAAGATGAGACATCGGCCAATGAAATTGCTTTAAAGCTAATGTCAGCGGAATCACAAATAAATGATACTGTGGAAGCATTACAAATAGAGGCGGATAATATAAAAGTCAGTGATAATGTGAGTATACCTTTGAATTATAGTTGTAAAAAGTTTAGCAACTTATACCTGCATATATGTACATTTACTTTTAAGGCAAAGTCTGCAATCGTCAGCAGCAGAAAGAGAAGTAGAAGATCTGCCATGAAAACTGAAGCGGCAAGTCCACCACCAGGGGGTCTTTTCAATTCAACGGATCAGGAAGAATCGACTCTAGTTCACACTTCAAAACAAGAAAGTGTCACACTTACAACTTCGAATGATACGGTATTAATAAATATTTACCCTAAAATTCATATAACATTTTTTTTTTGAATTTTAGCAACCACAGTTTCTTAATGTTAAACCGGATATTTCAATTCGTCCGCAACGCAGACGTACAGGGTCGTCATATAGCGCCACAATACCCACAGTAAATGTTGAATCCGCATCTGTGGGAACGGATACACAAAGCGATGTCCCTCTGACGCCCACTCAGAATGAGCCCAACATATCTATTTCCTCCACAACGATACCAATTCCAATAATAACGCATGCACCAACAATGCCACCACAACCGCCGCGAAGTTCAGTACGACCTCTAAACCAAACACCAATAACAATTGTTCATCCTAATCATTTAGAGGCTATACCAATTGGCTTGGCACCGTCTGAAATGCGGGAGTGTCAAGTGTTTGGGGAAAGTATTGGATTGCAATTGGCACATGTAAGAGAGCCGCATGTGCGGGCCATGGTGCAATTTAAGATACAAGAATTGCTTTACTTTGCCAAAACTGGCAAACTTGTGGAAACATCTCGCTCCTGAGAGATCAGTTCGACAATGGTGATAGAGTATTTGATAATTTAAATTTGCTCGTGCTTTTAAAATAATTTATATATACATCTAAGCTTGAGGAAGTGTATCCAGGCCCTTACTGGGGTTTTTTTTTCGAATTACGTTTTTTTTTGCATTTTAAGTAACATCTTCCCCGCCTGTACTAGAATTCCATTCAAAACAGCCTTTGTACAAAACTTGCTATTCCACGAACAATGCACATATGTACATATGTACATACATATGTGTAGTATATCTGTAGTTCTAGAATAATGAAATGTACTGGAAACTTAATTTGCTTCTTTTTGAAAAAATTAAAAATGTTAGCCGAGGCCTTTTTACTTTGAATCTTCCATATGTATTTGTACTAGGTAAAAAATAAACTAAAACCATGGTTGTAGGTTTAACGTAACCAGTGTGAAAAAAGTACCCCCTATAAGGCACGACTACCCGAAACTTCATTTCCAACCATGATATCATTTTTGCGAAGAACATAGACGACGGAAGTTCTTTCTTTCATTAAACTTATACTTTTGCAGGTTTTACTTTGGACGCATTAAAAAATTATGATTAAAGCAAATATGTTTTAGATTAGTACCCGACGTCGGTCGGGTTGGATATGTGTTAATTTAAATTAAAGAAAAATAAATGTTTCCAGCCATATTATTTTCCTTAAATTAATACCTATATTTTATTATGAGCACCAGCCCCAGCAATATCTTCATATGTGATTTCTTAGTCAAAATACATATGTATATTGCTTATTTATTATTACAATTATACGTTCTCTGGCAATATACATACCAACATATTAAGTTTTTGAAACTCGACTTAATTTTTTTTTAACACGCGTCAGCTTTAAATTTTGCCACATTTATTAAAAAAGCTGAGGCGTACAAAGTTTCTCTCTTAAATAAAAAAGATGAATTCAAAACAAATTAATTTATGGTTTCTAATAAAACACCAAGAACGATAGAATATAATATAGCGACTTTCCGCAGTATTTGACATTACTGGATTAAAGTAAACAAAGAATATTTGGAGAAGAACGAAGAGAAGCTGATTTTTTGTAATACAAGTGTTTTGATTTCGAAAAATTATTAAAATATATGTTGTAGACAGCGCTTTAATAAATAAAAAGCCAAAAAACTAGAAATAAATGTATTGTGTAAGCCGTTATATCGATTTTAGTTTGTTTACAAATTGCCAGAAATCTCCAAAACCAAAGAAGCGGGTACCCTGGAATGCCACTTATTTAATTATTTATTTATTTATTTATTTATTTATTTATTTATTGAGTCTATTGAACAATAATTTCCTTACAGTCTATTAACAATATTATGCTTAATAACTAAGAAAAGAAAATTTCAAAATGTAAAAAGTTGAATCCAAAAGATTTTTACTGTCTGTTATCAATATTGATGAATAAGGGATTGCGCCTTGCGTAGGTCCGTTAATTTTTACTTTACGATATTGGTTGTCTGATGACGTCACATCATCAAAGTTTGGTGTTCTATTATTTTAAAGGTTTAATTAAAGTTTTTTGTGAAGTGCAGCGTGACTTTATTATATTATTCGAACTTATAAAGCAAGTCTCCAATCAAAATAAGAATACGTTATTGATGGTGTGACGTACATGCGCAGATCGTAAACTATTTTTGTTAGCTGTCGGCGCAATCTCTTCTATATCAATCTTGGTCTGTTATCACCATAATAATTTTTTGACGTTTCATTTTCAAGTGTAATTCTGACGTTTTGCGTTGCGAAGTGGTGAAAAATCGGTTCGTGTTTACATAGGAAAGTTGAGTTTTTGGCAGTCTACCGGAATTCGTCGCAGTTGGCAGAACAGTTTGCAGTCGGCAGTTTTCTTCATTCGTTCTCGTTGGATTTTCTTCTTTCCCCTTAAATTTTTTTTAAGTTTTAAATTCTTTCAAAACAGAAATTTTTCGCGAATAGAACTAGCACGGCACTACTTAATTCAAGCAAGAACTCAATTTGAATTTATGAAAATAAACCGGAAACTTTTTGTGCGTGTCTCGTTTGTGTAAAATGAAAATTGAAACGAGTTCAAAGTGAATCTTAAAGAAAAGTGAGTGATTTGGAAACGCTGAGCGGGCAATGTGCCCAACGCTTAACACCAATTTGCGTGTTTTTCCTTTATATATACATATATATGTATACATATGGACTATATTTTTGAGATTTCCTTCCAAGTCAAGCCCAAGTGTTGACGTGATTTGTGCTATTATTGGAACTCTTTATTATTTTAATTTAAAAATGATATTGTGAAGTAAAAGTTGGCGATTGTAATGTAAAATAGTAGAAAAAGGATTTGGTAGAAAAGCAGTAGGAGTAGCAAAAAAAAAAATCGTAGCTGTAGTTTTCTTTTCGTTTTTACGCAAACCGCTCAACATAGATATGTGTTGAAATTGTCACTAAACTAGTGTGCGTGTGGAATTTGCACAATATCGATGCCATAAGTACGTGTGTGCAAGCAGAGCGACTAGAATAGTGTTGTTGCTGTTGTTCGTTGTGTGCCTCTCATTCATTTTACGTGCGCGCGAGAGTGTTATCTGAGTCCAACACCCAAAAAAGGGAATAAAAATGTTGTTGCCGCTGTCGAATGCTGCTCGCAGCCCCCTGCATGATTTAACGCTCAATTGATGTGTAGCTCAGTAGATGAACGTCGTAAACTCAGTGAGAATGCAAAATGTTTGTTTGTGTTATTAAATTTTTGCTGTCAACGCAATGCAATTCATAAATATACAAAACTTTATTCAGAAATATAAGTCGCAAAATTAAGAACGCGTGGCTTTGCGTAATGGAACAAAATATTTTCAGTACTAGTTAACTTTAAAGAGGGAGGGGGCAGGAGGCTGGGGGAATGCGCAACAAGTCGTTAGAATTGAGTGAGTATTATCCACTCAAGGACGTACACATATGTGTATGTACGAAGGGTTTTGTTTTGGATTTTATGCGGTTGTTCCGAGCAAAAGGAATACAATATAATATAATTATGGTGTGTAGAAATGTATGCAATTTATTACAGTAGACGCTCATAAATTAGAATCACTGTTTTTAAGGTAATTATAACTTCTGGACGTTTTTTATTCGAATATAATTAAAAATGGATTAAATATTGGTAGGTACTTCAAAAACCTACGATATAACCCTTTTTATACTTTATTTAATTTAATGAAAACAAGAAAAAGAAACTCAACAACCCAGTGCGGTACATGTTAAATGTATTTTTTTATATTAAAAATATGACTATCGAGCCCTAACCGCAATTTTGGGGATTGATATCGAATAATCAGGGTTATTAACATGAAAATTGTACATCTTTCACAATGTGCATATTTTGGATACGCCATTAATATTTAGGGCTAACCGCTTTGTCAAGCATACCCAAGATTTTGCCTTTGGTTTCTAAGAATAAAGTATTATTTTGTGTTTATTCGACATTTTCAATAATCTACTTTCACTTTTCTATAGAGACTGCCAAAATATGTAAACACGTATCAAAAATTACACACAAACTTTAAAGAATATTTGCTTTCTTAAATTCCTCGTAAGATTTTGGGCCCTAAGTCTAGGGCCAGTTTTTCAGTGCTTGCTTAAACTAAGTTTAATTAAACTGAATTTAAATTTAAACTTGGTTTCCTTGCATTTAATAAAATTAGTTGCAACTAAAACACAGTACTGAGCAATCAGCTGATAAGTTAAACTAAGTTTTACCGTGCCATTTTGGCCGTTTAAACTCCGTTTAAAGTTGGCTGAAAATCTGCATACTGAGTTTAAACCCACTTTAAACGACAAACCGAGTTCATTTGCAAATTGGCCCTAAATGTACCTAATTGCATTTTGTAGAAAAACAATAGTTAAGCTTCAGCTGAAAAATTCGTATACGTTGCCAACTTTATTTTGGCAGTAAAGGCTTGTTATCTACATACAAGTTGGAATAACAAATTTTGTGAAGTTGACACCACCATATCCGAATTTTAGAATATGTGTAGTATGTATGTACATACATATATACATACATACATACATATGTATGTACATATGTATATGTACAAAAAAAATTCACAAAATATACTAAATATTCAGATTTTTGTTTTTATAAATTAAACAAAGTTTGACAATGAACATATGTACATACATATGTATATGTATATTAAAAAAAAAACAAATTAGTAACTCTACAGCGGTTACCTGTTAAATCTGCCTTCGCAATAATTCATTTGCATTTTGGATTAAAATTTTTATTTTATAATATTACTTAGATGAAATATTATGTTTATTAAAAATACGCACTTCGTCGAAATTCGCATGTGTAGAACTTTACTTTTTGCTACATTTAAAAACTACATACATACATATATACGTTTGAAGTAACAAAACTGTGAGAGCATATCTACATATGTATTTATGTACATATCTACATACATACACACATTTAAATGCATACACACCTAAGCAAAGTGCGGCAACGAACAGTAGACGGACATGCAAATGTAGCAACTAATAACTACCGAAGTCATTAAAACAGCATAAATATGTAACAAAAAATAGAAGAAAAAAAAACGCCAATCAGAAAAACACAAAAACAAGAGTTAACATCCAATAGGTAAGCAAGTGTGAAAACAAACAGGCAACGTGACCTCCAACTGTGAAAGAGAGCGTCAAGAAATCGCGGTGATTGCTACTGCATATGCGCACAAGCTAATGGTCACAACAACAATCGTCTCCACATGTCGGGCACGTTAATATGTTACGCATAGATTAGGGTGCATGACTGACTCTCCATACAAAAGAAATCGGTACTGGTTTTCTATCGGTATAAAACAATTTATTATATTACCGTTAAAAAAGGTAACGCGAAAAAGTTTTACGAAAACTACTTTTTGGGTCGACTTGAATTTCGTATATGACATTTTTCATTAAAAAAAAAACAACTCTTAAAATTCCAATCACTGACTTAACGACGATGTAATTTAATACACAACATGTTTCACAAAAAAAGAGGGGAATCACCGACTTGGAAAATAATAGATTGATTAGATTAGATTGATTGAGGGAGGAATGCACTGCGACCGATGGGTCTATTGTGCCCTCCACGGCTCTGATCATAGCACCTCCGTCAGCCTCAGCACCTCCAGGAAATCCAGAATGGTTGCCGTGGACAGAGAGTGTATGAATTGCTCCTGCGGTCATGGCCGTCCTAGGGCGATCCCCCTTCTGCGAGCCACTGCCTCACACTCTAAGAGTAGAAGTTATAGATAGATAGATATATCTAAACTGAACCATTCAACATCCCGTTCCCCTCGCGTCGGTCGGGCGGGTATGGAGGGATAAAACCGTTGGGATTATTATTATTATTATTATTCATTAGAGTCCAGCTTATGCAAATCCAAAATTTTTTCCAAAATATTTAAGCGAAAGTCTTAAAACTTTATAGATTTTATAATTCCAGTGGAAAAAACGTAAATTTATTGTTGTGGCACCCTAATGAACATATACATATGTATGTATGTACATACATATGTATGTATATCAGTTGAGAGTTTGTGCGTCCATATGTACGCATGTAGGTCCATACATACATATGTATGTATGTACAAATATATATAAACTGGCTGGTTGGTGCCCCCACGCAAAGCACCAAAGATCGACAAACTGAGGCTGACTACGTTTACCGCCATTCTATATAAGGCATAAGGAGTAAAGCCGGACCATGAAAATACATATGTACATATGTACAATACAAATAAAATTGACTGTACTACTCACATACATATCGTCTCATGAAATGCAAAAATGCGTTTGTAATAAATATTTTTTTTAAATAAGAAGCTAAAAAAAATACTCTATAGGAGGAGTGATTATTTTGAATTTCGCTAAAAAATTGCTAAATTTTTTAATATGCAATACAGTCATGATTAATCAAAAAGTGAAATTTCGAATTCTTGTAAGTACAAATATAATTATTTAAATAGTAGCACGGTTGAATAATACTCAACTCAATGAATCATAAACAAAAAAAGATGTAAAAGTGTGAATATATGTTATGTATGTAGGCATTTTCCAACAAAATCGCTATTTACCAATTTTTTTATTTGAATGAAACTTGGCTGACAGATGTCTTTTTACATTTTATTAGACATTTGTCGGAACCGGCCAGATCAGACTACTATAACGTTTATAGGAGCCGATTGTTGAGAAATCATATTTTGCTCAATTACTTCTTCCTTTAAAAAGCTAGAAGTCTGAAATTTTGCAAGAAGATCCCCTATACTAAGTTCTATAAGACCAGTGAAAATCTTATAGATCAAAGATACATAACATATAGCTCCCATATAACTGATTGTTCAGATATTTCATTTAGCACGAAAACCCCTACATTTAAGCAGCTAAAGTCTTGAAATTTTGCAAAACTAATAGCTATTAGGACAACTATTTTAGCAGTGAAAATAATTAAAATCGGATATATAGAACATATAGCTGTCATACAACCGACGGTTCAGATATTGCATTTTTGGACAAAACTTTGCCATTTCATCAGCTGGAGACTTGAAATTTCCCAAAAATATAAGTCCAATAATTAAGATAATATCCGATTTTAATAAAATAACAGCGTTTTCCCAATTTTTTCCATTCATGAAAGGTATGAAGCCTTCGACAGCTTTTTTTTTTTTGTTTTTTCTCAAATTCGTTTCTACAACAACCCAGATTACTGTGGTTAGATTGGCTATTGTTGATCAGGCACTATTATTGAATTTGCGATAAAATGAAATGTAACATACTAAGATACTACTTCCACAATTTTTGTTTGTCAGTTTGTTCAATTCAAAAATATATTTAGAATAATTGTTGCTCTCGAACGAAATATATTATACATATGTATGTATATATGTATGTGTGTGTATACATAAAGCAGTCCCAGACTAATTTGCACACTAGCGCTCGAAAACCACAATAAAATTAACAAAATAAGTTATTCAAAAATAAAAATAGAGTTCCACTTTCACTTGTCGCACAGCAATCTAACTGGCTGGCTGGCAAGCAGGCAAACAAAGAGGTGAGGCGGTGGCAGTCCGATTAGCAGCAGTGCTAGCGGAATATAAAAAATAAGTAACGTACACGTACATAGTTTTTGCAGGCATCACGCACGCATGCACGAACAAACGCACGCCGTACGCACGCAGGCATGCAACCAATGGGACGCACGCGGGCAAGCATTCATGTAAAGATTAACCATAGCCACCGGCAAATTTCGAAAACTCAAAAATGAAACCACAGCAATAGCGCCGAAACGGTAATATCAGAAATAAAATTTAGCAACGCAATGCTTCAACGCCTTGAGCAACTTGTCAACTTGCGACAACGCGATCGACCACCAACCAGCCAGTCATTCAGGCAGCCAGTCAGGCAGCTAGGCAGTCCATTCAGATAGGCTGCAACTCTCTTAGTTAAGTTGACTTGTGTATATACATACATATATGTTATGTATGTATATACATATGTATGATGATATTTAAAGATAGCGGCAGACACACAAACTCACAGACGGACAGAAAGAAATGCAAGTGTGTATGTACGTGTGTACGTATGAGTATGCTCAAATGATTGTATGAATGCGACAAAGTGCCTCAGAGACACGCAGGCAGACACTTGGTACTTTTGTCACCACAAACGCAAATTGGAAAAAAAAGTTGTAAAAATGTAATAATCATTAGCACGTTGCAGCTAGTTAGTTACACATATGCGACAACAACAAGAGCAATGAAAAATTATAGCAAAAGTAAGAATAAAAATCAACTGCTTTCAAGGGGAATGCGTCATCCATATCATCCGCCACAGCCCCCCATCTGCACTAGCAGTAGCAGCAGCAACAAAAAAAAAGTGCGGAATTTATGTGTTCCAAACACTGGTGTCGCTTTTATCAACACATTGGCATTGCTCATCGTTGCAATGCATACTTTTGCTTGTGGTGCTGTCGTAGCCGTTATTTCCATGTCTTTGATTGCGTTTCGACTTCTTTATTGTACAAACCCTGCAGCAAAATGAAATGGTTCAGAACTCGCGCAGAACTAGCACAAAATGGGACGGTATAGCTTCTCGTTCAATCTCAAGTCAATGAATTCAAGTGTCTTTTTTAACACGGTGATGTCCTACGAAGTGGAAATTGTCGCTTTATGCAGAAATTTTAAACCATTTCCAAACTGGTAAAGTAAAGCCTGCTTGCAATCGGCATGCACCTCGAGAAGCTTTGACGACAGCGTAACAAACGAAACGCTATTTTCAAAAGTCTCGCTCTGCATCCGTTTGGCGGTAGTTCGGAGACAATCACGAAACTGATAGTGCAGTAATATCGACAGTTCAGACTGTCTCTAAATTTTGCTGCAGGGTATATACTCGTACATACATATGTATGTGTGCATGTGTATGTAGGCATATAAATAAAAGTATCTATTTGTGTATGTACATACAGACATATGTATGATCGTTTATATAGCTTAGTACGTACATACATGTATGTATGTGGCTAGTATGAGCTGCAACTCTAGTTGCATCCTTTGCTCTATGTTGCATTTCTTCTTTGATATATCGAGTTCACTTAATGAATTTTTCGCATTTTGCCTTTGACTCAATTCTTTTAATGCAACGATCTTTCCCTCTTAATTTGTTATTCGTAACTTGCCGTTAATGTGTAATTATGTACATACATATATGTATGTATATGTACATATGTGTAAGACAGGCGGTCCGAAAGTAACTTTTAATTAAATATGTAGTATGTCATATTCAACCATAGTCATAGCCATAACTAAAGCCATATCCTTAAAGATTATATACGTGCAAATAGGGATAACTTCCCACTAAATAAAACAAATTTGTACAGATATCTAATTTGTACAGCAACAGATTAAATGGTTGCCCATACGTTTCATCTGTGCATCTGCATGCTGACATTATTATACGGCGCCACTAATTGAGCTTTAATGCTGAAGCTACGGGTACACTACACACTGACACGCGAATTATCCTGGCAATAAGTCCACACGTATTTTTTGTTTGAATACCTTAAATTTTTAATTAATAATATCAGAGAATTCTTATTCGAATTTTTAACTCGAAAAAAGTTGGTATATTATATTCAGTTTGGTTTTATCAATCAAATCAAGTTTTGTATAGCAGAAGAAGCATTCAAGGCGAATTCATTCAAGGTGGAATGCTGCGGTGTCTGCTATAGGCCGCTGACTGCGAGGTTTGAATCTCAGTCAGGGCAAGTAAAATCTTAATCAAAGAAAAAGTTTTTTTCTAATAGCGGTCAACCCTCGGCAGGCAATGGCTAACCTCCGAGGATATTTCTGCCATGAAAAAGCTTCTCATAAAATACATCTGCCGTTCGGAGTCGGCACAAAACAGTAGGTCCATCCATTTGTGGTACAACCACTGAGCTATATAGTGTAAGCGCCAAATTATTATTATTATTATTATACTCCACATATACATAAGTAAAAAATTTTTTAATTTTGCGGTGAAAATGTCAGAGAAACTTTGAAAAAACAAGAAAAACAAAAATAAACGAAAACGAAATTTGGCACAAAATACAAACGTACTGAGGATTTATAGTAAAAATAAAAAATTTAATGCCTTTGTAATTTTCCTCCACGAACTTTAAATTAAAATTAATAAGTAAACAAAATAAAAATTTTGACACTTTAACCGCGAAAAGCGAAGATAGAAGAAGCAATCAGCGGATGGGAATAAACCACCTTCTATGAATTCGCCTTGGAAGCATGGTTGTCAGTTGGGTCAAGGAAGTCAATTGACTATGATTCACAGGCTGCACCCCAATTATCATTGAATTTGTAGTACTTATGTCATTTTTATTAAGACCCACAGTCATACACAGAAACAAAAATCCCATTGCTTAAGGTCCTTATGAAAATAAAGTTAAGTATACGTCTAAGGTAATTACACTACAAGTATATTCAATGCGAAAAATTAAATTCTTAATAAAAATATGTTTTTTACTCTGTTCATTTCGCTCGGTGTATGTATGTATGCCTAAAGTTTTAATATGCCGTTACTAATTGCGGCACTTATCAATTTGATTAGCAAAAGTAAAAATCTCTTTGTTTGAGGATCGCTCTTATCTATTTGTTTTATGTGTGTATGTACATATTTTTTGTTCGAAATCAATTTATCAAATGACGTCATTGTACGAAAAGCATTGTAGAATGTTTTTTTTCTCTTTTAGTGCCCACAAGTATGAGCAAATCTTGTGCATAGTTAGTACTTTTTATTCAACTAAATTTCTAAACATAGTTCTGATAAGTAATTGACAGCCTAATTTGTATTCAATATTTATATTTATTGTATAACTTTGCCGCTTCATTTGTGCACGAAGAAATATTAGGTGCAAACGCATGTACACACACAAATACATACAACCCGAGAAGCCAGTTTTTAATGCTTGTATGTATGTATGTTTGTTCCGCTAAAACGTTTGGTATTTTTACCGATATTATAAATATTTCCTTAAAGTGTCCAAGGAACCATACCCAAATACATACTCGTATGCATTTATGTCGGAAGAGTTTTGAAATCGCGTGTTTTACTGATAAATTTGTTTGCGCATTATAAAACTTTTTATCTTACATACTTTACAACGGTTGGAAAATTTTAATATTTGTAAAAAATAATTAATAAAGTTAATTTGCTTTGGTTTGAAAATGCTTTGCTTTTTGCTTTACTTTCAATAACTTCTTTATTAAATACTCCAATTCTAGCGGTTTAATGGTACATATATCGATTTGATTTATAGTAACAAACTTTCATGTCTGTCACGAGTATGTATAATTCTGAATGAAACGAAAATTATTCTCTAATAAAATGATAATTCGCGGCTCGAGAAATATAACAAAAGTATGGAATATGTTTTTTGTGCAACTTTTTTCTTAAAATTATTTATGGAATTTGCGGAAATTTTTCCTTCGCAAAGCAACAACTAAAATTGAAAGAGTCCGAAAATTGCAGGCTAAAAAAAATGTATTTTAATAAAAAAAAATTTACAAGTTAATATATACATACATATGTATGTATGTAGGTACTCATTTGTGCTCCCCATTGTATATGTTAGAATAAATGTACATATGTATGTATGCACATATATATGTTTAGTTCATGACAAAAATCTAGTACACCTATGTATGTACAGTTCGGTTAAAATAATAGCAGTTCTACTACCGCACATATGTACATACATAGTTAAATATTTCAATTTTTTTCCGTTGTCTTCTTGGCGCTGTATTCTCCTTAATATATTGTTTTGTAGACAGAGTTCAATAAAAAATTGCCGTTATAACTGTACACGTACATCATGGAGTCGTTATTTCATTTACTTTTAAATGTGTTGGCTAATGAGTCGGGCAAAATAATATTAGTGCAAGTTGTGGACTTCCAAAAAAATTCATAGAAATATTTATATAATTTCGAAAGGGAAAACTTACAAAGAAGTTGAAGATATTGTAGACTGTTAAAATATAAATCTCAACCTGAAACACGTGGACGGCGGCCCGCAATGACTGCTAAATTAGCCAATCGTGTAGTTATATACTCGAAAAGTAATCCTTTCCCACCTGCAACTGAAATCAAAAGCGACCTGCAGCTGAAGGCAAGCGTGGAAACTATCCGTAGAGGGGACAGCACTTAGCAGCTCATAGCTCAAGAAAAGTGCCATTACTTACTAAGAGGCATGTGGCGCAATGGCTTGCGAATAAGCACTTGGAATGGAGTGGCCAATATGTCAGAGGACCTGCTACTTAATTCCGAATACAACCCGAAATACAAAACCAAAACTATTAAACATGGAGGGTCAAGTATTATGATTTGGGCATGTTTTTTTATTTTATGGTGTTGGACCGATATACTGGAAAAAAGAAATCATGTTCGAATTATGTAGGAAATCATGCTTCCATATGCCCACGAAGAAATGCCACTACTTTGGGTCTTCCAGCAGGACACTGACCCAAAGCATACAAGCAAGTTGACGCTGCAGTGATTTCAGATAAATAGGATTGAGGCCTAAGAATGGCCTTCACAGTCTCCAGGCCTCAAAGTAATAGAGAATTTGTGGTGCGATGTGAAGAAGGCAGTTTCTGTTGCTCATCCAACAAATGATAATCAGTTTTGGGAAACAGTAGAGCGGGCGTGGAAATCAATTAATTCAATGCATCGGCGATGTTTTTTCAATTTAAATCAGATGAAAAGAAGAACTAATTTAAATGAATTTTTAATCAATAAAATCATACTACTACTTTTTTGACCGTCCATATGCATGAGGTCGTATAAAATATAATTTTTATAACGTTGTAATGAATTTTTTCCTAAGTTTTTTTTCATGATTTTATTGTTTACAGTCATTGTTTCTTAAAATAAAAACTACAAAAATACATCTCCATTTCTTTCCCATTGTGTGGGCACTACTATTATTTTGACCGCAGCTGTACATACATATGTACTTATGTATGTATTCCAAAGAATTATCTTATCAATAGAATTTGAAAAGTTTTCTGTACGCTTTTTAAATCAAATCAATAAGAGAAGTAGTAAAGCAGCAAGGTTGCTTTGTGACTTATATTTTTAATTTTTAATGGCTGCAACGTCAGGTTTTAGTGTGAGGTGCTAAGTCTGCTTTTCCAATTATGGACAAAAAGAGAGAGTAAAATACATCGTATTTTTTATAGGTTCTTTCGCTTTGAATCAAAATCTAATATTTGTTGTTTTTCATTCGAAACCTTTTTAAGGTTGCCTTAATAAGCAAGAGTTTTTAAAAATTGTAATATGGATTGTCATTTTATTAAGGTACCTCTTTAGTTCTTTAAACATTCCAACAATCATTAGCTACAAATTAAATTTTCTTGCATTGGTAACTAAACAAATTCACAAGCGAAAGTTGGTGAAAGAAGAGTGAAGGATTGAAAATTTGACAGAATCAGCTGTTTATGCTACGTCACAGAACGCGGCAATTTTATTTAAAATAAAGTTATTAAACATGAAGTGCGCAGTGTTAAATCACAGAGTCTATCAATGATACGGGGCTATAAAACTCGCTAAAAATTATGTGAAAGTGTAGCTGTGCGCACTAAGCTAAGCTTCTTGTGTCTCCTAATGCTGCAATGCAGTTTTTTTCAAAGCATCCAATCAAACACAGTGCATAAATGCAGTTATTTGAATATAAATATTTTGCTTAAAGTGCCGAAACTGGTAAAAACTTTAAAATTTTAAAATCCTAGCAGAACCTAACCCCACATTTTTGTTTACAATTTCTTTCGATTCTCAGTAAAACCATGTTCGTGACGTTGCACGCATTTTGCTTCACATCACTTTTCGTCGGGAAGGCGCAATCTTGTATTCTATCGTTCTTGCAACATAACAACACTTATAAAAGGACAATGCAAAAAACAATATTTTATTCTGATTTTCATCTTTTTTATTGCAGCTTCCGATAGGGTGTTATATGATGTATTTTGGAATGAAATGTCGTCATCCCTTGTCAAATTTGGTTTTGAGACAAATCAATTGCAATATTGTGCCATTTGCAGTGTAATTTTTTCATTCTAAATAAATAAGAGCCCAATCGTATTTTTGATTTTTTTTTTGCTTTAGCAATCCATATTATGCAAACGTGACGGCAGGTTAGCAAACAAAAATTAAAAAAAATTGTTATGTTGGGAATTTGTTGCCATATTTTATTATTTTTTCAGAATAGCCAGAAATGCGGCAAAAATTCAATTTTTTTCTTGTACTTATTCACCCTTATCGTTAGTTTCGCCCGAAAAAAATTCACCCGAAATTTTTCATTCGCTTGGGTTGAATCCACCTATTGTGAGTTTCACCCGGAATAAATATCGCTTCGAAAATTTTAGCGTGGAAATTACAACTCTGAAATGTGAGTATTTGAAGTGTAAAATTATCAAATAATTCAAATTCAATAGTAATTTGACAAAATTTATAAATTTTCCAGATCTTTGTAATATAACAGTAAATAAAGAAGTATTTATTAGATCTGTGCTAATTCTTTAATACCACGACTACAATTTGCTATCCTGCTTGTTGGGAAGCGTGCCTGCGATTTTTGGCTGAAGTTGGATACTAAATAGGTGTTGGTAACAGTTTTGAAATTGGGCTGGCGCAATCGTCTTTAAGTCAGATTATACCGCTTTTGGCCAGTCCACGTCTAATTTGCATAAAAATTTAATAAGCGAACAATGAAAAGTGAAATATTTCGAGCGAAAACGAAACTCACAAAAAGGGTGATTATGAAGTTTAAATCATCATCATGATTGCTGCTTACTTTTAGGTGATCGTGGTGTTTATATGTATGTATGTACAATTACTTACACTTTTACTTTAATAATTCATTTTTATTTTAAAGTGGGTGGCTCATTAATCATGAAAATTTATATACGTAGCTACAATTTTAAAAACCTTAACCACCATTAAACCGTAAGTTCATCCAGTTTTTTTTATCACTTTTCTTCTTCTTTCAAATGTGTAGTCATCATTCGCATGTGCCAAATGTCTGCGAAATGTCATCAACAACAATGCGGTAGTAGCTGAGGCAAATGTAATTTCTTATCGCGTTGCAGACATCAGTGAAATATTTTTGCGCAATTAAGACAAATACTGCCGTTCACCCTCGCATATGTACATACATACATACATATATACCATGTATATGAATATAAGTATTGCGCGCATATTATTGCATTTTCTAAGCCATTCACATTATGCGAGTAAGTACACTTGCCGTTAACACTTGCGTTATGCTACCGCCCTTTGCTTGGTGTGGTTGTGTATGCATTGCCCCTCCTCAAAGTATCAGTAGCATTAAGTAAAGTTATTAGTATGTTTGAATTACACAGTAAATGGCCATAGTTCGCACCGTGATCTTACAATAATGCTATTAGAGCTCATCATAAGTTGCTGAAATGACATCGGATTATAAATTTATTGCAGAGAGTCCGTACCTATATTAATGAATTGGAAGCTTACACTTATTAGTAATGTTGGTGTTATAGGACAAAAAGAAAAAAAATTTGCCAGATCCATTGAACACCTCTCGTCCTATTTAAATTCTTGCATTAAAATAGGAAAGCTGAATAGTTGATACGAGATAGTCAGATGGAAGTTATCCACATCAAGAGTTAAAAAATTATGTGAATAAGTGATAAGAATTTTTGAATATAATATAGCTGCAAAACTATCGTTACATTCGAACAAGGAAATTACAACTCTGAAATGTGTACATATACTCGATGTGTTAAATTATCAAAATAATTCAAGTTCAATAGTAATTTGACAAAATGTATTAATTTTCCAGATCTTTGAAATATAATAGTCAATTAAGAAGTATTTATTAGATCTGTGCTAACTCTTCAATACCACGACTACGATTTGCTATTCTGCCTGTTGGCAAGCGTGCCTACGATTTTTCGCTGAAGGTGGATAGTAAATATGTGTAGGTAACAATTTTGAAATTGGGCTGGCGCAATCGTCATTTAGGCAGATTATGCTGGAAGACATATCGCTTTTGGCCAGTCCAAGTCTATTTTTCATAAAAAATTTTTATTTCTGCTCACTATTAAATATAAATTGTTTACCCCTTTCCATTCGGACCAATTTTTCATTGCAGGCCCTATTCAGCTATGCAACTAGTTATTTTGCTGATTTCTTAACTCAGCTACATTTTCCTTCTTTTCTTTGACAAACCGTCTTGCAATATCCGGCTTTTCCTGCATTCTACCTAATAGTATTCTCTTTGAACTTTGTTTACTGTTTTGTTCCTGGAATGGGCGAGTATACATATGTAAAAAAAATTTAAATTAAATTGCTTACATTTTGAATTCGTAATTTTTCGCCTCTCAAAAAATAGTGAACAAATTCAATTAATCCGCCAACTATTTCCGCCCGAAATTAGTGTTGCCGATAAGGGGAAACAATGTTCGAAAGCGGAAAATTTCCGCCCGAAATTTATAATAAGCGAAGAGTGAAAAGTGAACTTTTTCGTGCGAAAACGAAACTCACAATAGGGATCATTATATAATATCTAATAATATAACATCACGTTACATAAAATCATATAATGACATAACATAACATAAAATGTCATACCATAACGATTCGTTCTCGAGAACGAAAAATGACACTGAAGGTGGCACAACGCCGAAACCGGTTTGTCTTAAAACCAAACTGACAAGAAAATTCGTTCCAAAATTAATCATTTCACACCCTGTCGGAAGCAACAACAATAAAAGATCATGATGCCCTTTCTTGTACACGATGCAGCAAACTGAAGGTGAATTTGATAGAATCAGCTGTTCGCGTGATGTCATCATAGATTGTAAACAAACAAATTCCTTGCAACCAAATTATATGGATTCAAGTGTTTGAAATTGTCATTCTAAATTTTGGTTAATTTATTTTCGTTTTGATTTTATTTGTGTTAACACGCTTCCCCCTACCACGTAATTCCACTCCCATTGCCTAGCTGTTTAGGCTCACAGATGTTTTTTTAATAGTATTTTGTTTATGCATACATACATACGACGGTACATACTTTACCAAGTTCACTTTTCGTCTTAATTACGTTTTATGCCAATTAATATTCTGTTCGGTCAAACTCCCATCATCCACATCGAAAGTAAATATATATCAAATTGCATACATAATCGCATTGTTAAACGCAGCAAACTATTAATTGTGTGGAAATTGCAATCGCAATTAAACTTGAATTATTTTTCACGTTGCAGCGACAGTAGCGACCGCCACTGACTGCCTGTCTGCCAGTCGTCCACCGTTGACTCGATGTCCGTCGTTACGTTCGCCCTGCTTTGGTATGCAATGAAGCGTTACTCATTGGTGATTGCGCGTACAAAAACAGAATTTATGATGCGCTTATTTTTATTTATGATTTCATAGACAAATTAAAAGCAAATTGACAATGTTTACGAGTGCAGCAAATACAACTGGGCAAAAATGAAACCAACTTTAGTTTCGATTACACTTTCGAAGTTGTTAATTTTTTTTGTATTAGTATTCTATCACACCACTAAGCACACAAATAAGTATTTATATATGTATGTATATACATACATACATATATAACATAAGTGTGCGCAACAGTGCAATGTCAAACCGAGAAACATTATATGAAGTCCCTGAAGCTAGATTTATATTGCTGTGACTGTAGCTAGAAATCTGCCAAATGCAAAATTAATATTTCATGTCTGCTACAAAAGCTTCCATCAAAATCGAGATTTATTGAACACGCTAATCTTGAAAACCACTTAACGGACTTCGATGCTAATTTTTATTATGACCTCTATTTTTAGGACTATTAATGTCAGAACATTAGATTTAAAAACCATAATTCCTTTTAAACTTTACGCAGAATGTCGTTTGTCCGGGCGTATTTGTAACATGTTGACTTGAAATTGCATATTTTCCTATTTTGTATTTATATTACCTTGTTTATACGAAGCATTATCCGAGATCGTATCGAATTAATACACTTTAGTTGTTTCTGTTTATACATTCGACTTTAAAGCGTGCACAACGAAACGGTATTGTAAGCTTAACAGCTGATTTGAATTTCACATTGATAAATGTAGTCGTTTATATGCTCCTTCTAACTGAAGCGAGAAATAAAGTACCGATTTGAAAGTGAGTGTGAGTGAATTCACTGAAGCATTTCAAGGCGTATTTAAAATCAGTTTATACATGCGTTTCGAAGTGATGTGTATTCGATGAAACCGTATTATGCTCCTGTATAAACGTAGTATATGTTACTAAGTAATGCTGAGTTCGGGGTTCGAATCTGAGCTAGGGCAAGTAAAATCTTAATTTTAGAAAAATTGTTTTTTTAATAGCGGGCTCCGAGGGTGTTTCTGTCATGAAAACGCTTATCTCAAAATACATCTGCCGTTTGGAGTTGGCACAAAACTGTAGATCCCTCAATTCGTGGAGACGCACACCACAAATGTTAGGAGAAGCTCGGCCAAACACTGAGCTATGTACATACATATATAGTGCAAGCGCCAAATTATTATTTTTATTATTAATGCATGCGAAATAAATTCATTTAATACTAAAATAAAATCTAATAAAAATTGTTTTATATTTAAAAGTTGTTATTAAAAAATCTTAAATAATCCAACTGCGAAAATGAGTAGATTATCGGAAAGATGCTCGGGTTGTTAAATTTTTCAATAGAAACAGTATTAAGAACTTTATTTATTAGGAAATAATTTGTAACATGCGTAAAAAATAATAAATAATAATAATAATAAATTCCTACTTTCAAACAATTTTGTATTACTTTAACAATTTGGTCATAAGTATAACAGGGAAATTTGTATTTCAAATTATTTAATTACTAATTTTAACAGTTAAAATTTTTAACTTAAAAACAATTAATGAAAATTCGCACCAACTTTTTCTTAGATGTGTTCTTTGTAGCTATAAACAACCATTGGTTTGTTATACATTTTTTTGTAGGCCTTTTAGGGAATTTTCTGCACATAAAAATATAAATTTTTCGCACGCTTCTCGCGATTTATAGCACGCACAACGATACTCGAAGTAAGCCCGCTCGCCGATATCATAATCTTTGGATATGTACTTATTAATAAAATGTGTTTTATCGCTAAACAATAACAACTTGCAGCGATAAAATACTTTTGTTGTCGTTTATCGACTTCCGTATATGAGTCGACTGTTATCGTGCCGAATGTATGTATGTTCTGTGTGTGGTGTGTTTTTTTTTTATCGCAAATGAAGGTTACAGAAACTACAATTTGGAAAGGCGTGGATTACAGTAGGAGCTTATCTGAAAGCAGACGCTCGAAAATATGGATTTCCAGTTTGTATGTATATTTTTTGTATGTGCATACATTAATATATTTGTAACTACAAATGTATGTTCACTCATACAAATATCTAATACGTGCTTATGTTTTATATGCATTCGAACTCTGATTAAAATGTATGTAGATAAATGCATTATAAATGCCTCAAACCAAAATAAATAAATATACACCAGTCAATTGTACTCAACACATGCATCATGCATATGTATATACAAAACACGATTCAAGAATACATACTTATATTAATGCATGTACGTTAGGGTGAAAAAAATGAAGTCTAAAACCTTATGCTCGAACCCCTAAGATTATTTTGTATCGAAAAAAAAAACAATATTATTTTATTTTGAAATTAAAATTTAGTAGGAGGTCACCCGCACCGCAAAAAATATTATATATGATATCCTATATGGATAGACATAATATTGAATTCTTGAAAATCAATATTTTTAATTTGGAAACTTAATTTCTGTTTAGAAGATTTTCATGAATAATAAGCAATCGTTTATTTCGCACTGTTTTAATATTACAGAACTTTTTATTAATAGTGGTTACAGGTGATATTTTAAAATGATTATGTAAACTATGGGCCTGAAATATTCTGAAGAGAAACTCACATTGCGTTTGAAAAATATTTATTTAATTCCCTTCTATGTATACCATTTCTACATACTAACAATAAAATTCCGACTTCTCGTCCCCCCATACATTTTTTTTGACCGCCCTAATGTGCATAGTTAAATTGAGAAATATTTATGTCAACGAAATGTACCGAACATTATACTCTTTTAGCTACATATTTACCTTAAATAATAGCCTGTTGACTTACCACCTTTCTTTTACCTGTACAATAGAAATTAAAGAAACACGCGAAACCACGATAAACGCGACAAAGTGGGTTAATGTTAAGCAATAAATACATATTCAAAACTTTAAATAAGCTATAAAATAAAAGTCACAACAAATATATATTTAAAAATAGTTATAATTATATATTTGTTTAAGACATATGTGAATTAGTGTTACATTTGTTTAACCTATTCATATTCATACATTTTCATAAATACATATGTATGTACACATGTTAGGTATGTCAATCCCGGGATCCCAGCCCTTTTCAACTCTCGAATATCCCGAGATCAGTCTATTTAAGTCCCGGCATTGCAAAAAACAGTGAATTTAATAGCCTTTTATTTTTTTAAATTTTTAAGTTACATTTCTTGAAACAAAAATAAACCTTAAATGTATTAAAACAAAAGTGGAAGTGAAGTGGATAAGGCAGAAAGTCTCAAAGATAAATTTCATCAAGTTTTAACGAGCAGCTCTCAATTGTCCAATAATCGAAAGGCATGAAATTTATCAGAAGGCTTGGTAAAAGAAATTGATAGTTTTTGTTATGAGGCGATCAAGGCTTTGTCTTACAGAGAGCATTTAACTTTTTGTCGACAATCCAACCAACAAGTGTTGATTCGCAGCAGTGCTTCTCCTCAGGGTTGGAGGATAACACACTTAAGGCTTTAATTCTTTGAGATTGAATTTTGATCAAAACAAAGAATAATTCTGGTTCGCTCAAAAAGTAATGGGTGATGTATTACTTTTTACTTTTTTTTTCTGAATATTGTTATTTAATATCGGTCTCAAACAGTGATTAAAAATAATTTTACTTTATGTAGGTGCATTTGCTTCTGTACCAAATATGTATATTTGTACTTGGAGTATAAATTGTTTTGTATGTGTGCAAAATTTGACGTTTATTTCTTGTTTGTTCTTGAAAAGACCAAAAAATACATACATAAATTACATCAAATCGTTCTTCTTCGTTATATTAATGTTATTTTGTATTTCTATAATACAACGATTACCGACGTGTTACATTTTGTGACAAATTAAAAATTACGAATCAAAACTTCGTAAAATTCGGGATCCCGGGATTGTCTTGAAAAAAATACATACATAAATTACAACAAATCGTTCTTCTTCGTTATATTAATGCTATTTTGTATACTTCTATAATACAACAATCACGTCTGTAATTTTGTGCATTTTGTGACAAATTAAAAATTACGAATCAAAACTTCGTGAAATTCGGGATCCCGGGATTTCGTTTTCAGATCTCGAAAATCCCGGGATCAACAAAATGCTCAACATTTACTTCCCTAACATATATGTTTGTATATATGTGCATACATACTTGTACATACATTTGATATCTAATTGTGTAAGGCGTTGAAAATGATCATAATCTTCATTTATTAAATAATCAAATGTGTTTGGCAAAAAAACACAAATTTATACCATAACTATTCAAATTCGGTCGCAGTTGAACGTTTGCAAAATTCCATTCAAGTAATTTATGACCGGCGTATAAAATTTCGTTTCGAGTTTCTGCTAAAATATTTTTTCTATTGATTTTGATTGTGCCCGATATTTCGATACGTTTATTTTTACATTGCCCTTTTTTCGATCTAAGAGCGCAAGTGGGAAACAAATGCATTCCTTAATATCGCAAACGTTTGAATATGTGTTGTCCATAAATCAGGTTGCATGTTACATTAACGGACCAAGCGAAAATTTCTCTGGACTCCCGATTTTTTTAATCAGTCACTTATACTTCTGACCATATGATTTGCAACCAAATAATAGATATCTTTTTAACTGCATAGCAAACTGACGAAGATATATAGTATATTTATTTCCAACTTTGCAAAATCCCGTCTAATGCTTGAAACACAATATTAAATATGGAACTTTAGACTTAAATAAATTCATGTTGCTGTGCTGTTTTTGTTAATTTTCTGCAGTATAATAGTTTGAAAATTATCTTTAACAGTGTCTCACAGAAATAAGTGGATTGCTCGATATTCTATTTGGTATTTTTTTCAAAATCTGAGGAAATACATTTTTTTGCTTCTTTGAAAACTCGTTGAATACATTTGTATAAAGTCAGATTATGCTTTTTAAAAATGGTTTGAAATAATACTTAGGAAACAAAAAAAGAAAGATATATTTAGAAATATTATAATAGACCAGACTTGATTATTAATTAAACGGTGCTTTTTAGCAACCTTTCTATGATTAAATACGATTATTTGCATCTTTTAAATGGTTACGAGTTAATTACTTTCAAAAATTTATTTTATTTATTTTTTTTAACTAGATACATTATAACCATAATTAATTTAAATTGAATATTTTTTTAAAATTATATATATAAAATTTTAATCATAGTCTTATAAATATTTTTTTATATTTAATAAAGTTGCGTACTACTTACCAAATACTAATCAAACAATTAAAAATAGTAAAATTATTAAAATTAGTCGAATTAATTTTTTTATTATATTTTTAATGGCACATTATCATGTTTTTATTATTAATTATAATAAATTAATAATTGCTGAGTTATTTAATAAAATTTATGTAGATTATTATTAAAATGGAAAAGTAAAAAAATATTTTATACGAATAATAATGGAAATTTAAAGGCTTTGTTATGATCTTAACAAACAGGGCATCCAGGTATAAAGTAGAACGACCCGAGTTGCCAATTATAAAGCAAAATCGACAAAACATACAAATTCGATAATAGCACAACTTAAATAAAATATTTTTAGATTTTTTATTGAGACAATATAAATTAAATAATTGGCTGACAGTGCCTTGGATGCAATACGAAACTTTATTACAAATATTTCTTAAGAAATAAACTAAACATAAGTAAGTTACTGTAACTGTTTGTATTTCATATCTTAAAACATTTGTTTATTTTTTTTATTAACTCCCATCCACTTTATATATTCCTCCTAATTGGCAGAACTAACGCGTTAAATAGTGTATACGAATGAAGAAAGTATTTGTGTTGACTACTAGTAACGATTTGTAACAACGGTAAACAAAGTCAACAATAGATCAAATAGCAAAATACACAATAAATATCAACAATATTGCAACAACAAAAAGCACGAAACTCACAGATCTAGCAACATCAATCGTCTATCGTCAACCATCACTCGTTAAGCGTCAACAATTAAGAATTCACAAATAAATAAGCCAAGCAGTAAGTAACACCGGCGTCGACTAACGCCGATTTGAAATCTAAACATTTCCGTTACAAAAAAAAATTAAAAATAAAATAAATTAACAAAAGCAACCAGAAAGTAAAAAAAAACATAGTTCAGAAATTCAGCTACTCATAATAAAAGAAATAGGCGTAATAAAAAAAAAAAAGATTTTCGTAGTAAAAAGAAAATACCAGTAAACCTAAGTAAAAGCGGCAAAATATCACCAAAAACTACAGCAAGTGCCTAATCGTTGTGGTATTTGTAGCAACAATATTGAGCAGCGAGCACTAAGTAAACTAATAGCGGCACAAAAATGTCATTTCGCGTTGTACGAAGTTCCAAATTTCGTCACGTCTATGGTCAGGCACTGAAACGTGAGCAATGCTACGACAATATACGCGTCTCCAAAAGCAGTTGGGACTCCACATTCTGTGCGGTGAATCCGAAATTCTTGGCCATCATTGTGGAATCCGCTGGCGGTGGAGCATTCATTGTACTGCCACACAATAAGGTAAGCAAGGCAACACATATTTGTATGCAAAGATGAACGCATGTTTTAAGAATTTATATAAAAGAGACAGACGACCAACTGACTGACGACTGACGAATATGCGATTTCCATAAAAAAATTATTTAAAAATAGAGAAAGCAGAGAAAATTAAGTTTGCCGCACAAAATGGACATTGTGTGGGTGGAATGACGTTTCATTTGAGTACGTGCGTCAAGTAGATACATATGTACATATGTATTTTTTTTTTTTAAATATTTATGATTAATCAGTTTCCGTAACTGCTGACGTTCGTCCGTTACGTACATATGTATGTATGTAGTAAGGTTCAACGGTTTCTGGCCTACCCAAATTAGAGATACAAAACTGCCAAAATGCCAGAAAATAATTAGACTTTCTTCGTTTCTACCAACAGTACAAAAAAAAAATATTATTAAATCTTTTCAAAGACACTTAGCACTTTGAAATGCATAAAATTTAGCTTTAAGTTGTGGTAAAAATTTCCAAAATTTCTTTTCGCTGTTCAAAAATAAAAAGGAGCTTATTCTGTGCAGAGGTTTGATTTTTAACCGGCATACTTAGTAATCATCTAAGAAGCAGTTCCATTTGGCTTCATTTGAATCCGAAACTGTTCCTGAAAACAAGTTTCTCTCTTCGAGATTATATTAAATTTTTTCGATCAGAATAGTTTCCAGTAATCATCTCGTTATGAAATACGGACGTTGTTATTGGTGGGACGTTTCCTTCCTTCCAACTACTAATTGCTGTAATTGATGACCCATGGGTCTTTCTTTTACTTTGCTGGCATTTAACTTTATAAAAAACTCGTTTGTAGTCATACTGGAATAACAATATTTATTAAGGTGATTCACAAAGTGTCGTAAAATGTTCTAAAGTTGTAATATCATAAAAAGTTTCGGTAATTCAAAATTTATTTTTCTTGTTTTTATTGCATTGCACACATATAGGATGTAACGTAATATTCTGATCTTTTGTTGTTGTTGCTTCCGACAGGGTGTGAAATGATTAATTTTGGAACGAATTTTCGTCATCCCTTGTTAAGTTTGGCTTTAACCCTAGAACACACACCCGGGTACAAATGTATCCACTTTCAACTTTGAAGTGTTGTAACTTTTGAACCGCTGTACCTCTATACCGTTAATTCAAAATTTGAACCAGATCGGACCATTGGTTCAGGAGCTACAGCCTTCCAAACACATTATATACGTAAACACACACCCGGGATACGTTTGTACCCCAATAGTAAAAATCCTCATAATAATCAAAAAAAACATTTTTTATATTATTTTTTTATTTGAAAAATTAAAAATATTAATTTCACACATTATATTATTGACTTTTATTATAAAAATTATAAAAATGCATCTTATATCTAAGGAAAATCATGGCAAATAGAGCAATTTGTTGATGTGACCGAATGTTCAAGACACATTGGCTTCTTACATTTGGCGCACAGCTTTCTGGTTTTTCTACGGCGTTTTTCCTCTTGTGCGTAACATAAATAGCAAGATCCGGACACAGGTTTTGGCGTGCGCGCTGCGGCAGATGTTGATGCTGCTGTTGACACCATGGATTCCACCGGTCGGTTGAAATATGCTTCAATAGCAATTTTAGTCGAAAAATTTCGCGTCACTTGACGATTTATGGCTCTGGCTTCAATAATGGGCATACACAATGCTTCAGCCAAGCTGCGCAGGATCTGCTTACGCTTGTTGTTTGTTCTCCAAGGCAACATAGGGTTATTCAAATCGTAGACAATGTAGGCTGCAAGAGCTGTAATGTCCAACGCCACAATGGGAGTCAACCGTTTCTGTTCGATATTGCGGTTCCTAAGATTTGACGATAAAAACACTCGTGCAACACGCTTACTAACTGATAAAGCAGCACCGATCAGTGAGTTGTGGACGATGATGAACAATAATCTTGCTGCACATTACAAGCCCAGCTCATGCTTGACGATTGATGAACAATTATTTCCTTACCGTGGACGCACACGGTTTACGCAGTACATACCGTCAAAACCTGCTAAATATGGTGTCAAGGTTTGGTGGATTTGCGATGCCACAAATGCATATCCACTGCATGGACAAATATATACTGGCCAAGCAGAAACTGGTAGGGAAACGAACCAAGGCGAACGAGTGGTGAAGGATTTGTCTGCCAAATACCAAGGAAGTGGCCGAAACATTACAATGGACAATTTGTATAAGACCTTGCCAGTTGCAGAACTGCTTCTCACCTGGAAACTCACGATCGTTGGAACTTTGCGCAAAAACAAATCATATATTCCTCAAGAAATGAAGCAGAACAAAAACAGGACAATTGGTTCAACGACATTTGGCTTCAAAAATAATGTGACAATGTGCTCTTACATATGTTCCCAAAAAAAATAAAGCAGTAATTTTGCTTTCGACCATGCATAATGATGCTGAAATAGCTGACAGTGGGAAACCTGAAATAATTGAATATTATAATCGTACCAAAGGTGGTGTTGATCGAATGGACCAAATGTTTGCGGAATATCCAACACAAAGACAAACAAAACGATGGCCACTAGCGATGTTCTTCAACATGCGATATAAAGGATAGTTTTTGACGCTCCATAAATCTCGAACATGTTCTCCATTGCTATGGTTCGCACCAGTCATAATAAGTATGCCAAAAAATGCATACAGCTCTGTTATTGACACAGGCGTCCATGACTTAGGAGTTGTGTTTGGATGCGCATTGTTGTAAGCATTATAAGTTTCTTTTGCTAACTTATTTGTGTGGCGCATAATTATATCAGCCATTTCAACGTTCATGAAACATTTGAATGTTTGCTCTATTGACAACATTTCAGTGCATCTAGCTGGTCCAGAACGTTCTCTTATAATATTTTGTCTGAGTACCTGACGACTTACATTTGGTTCTTTCATCCACTCAGTACCATCACGTGCAACAAATTTTTCGGCACTAGCAGGTAATTCATTATTTTCTTCTACTTCTTCTTCTTCATCGTCTTCTTCATCATCCTCATAGTCCGCATAATCAGGTAATACTTCTGCGGCACTTTGCGAAACTTCAGCATCGTCATCAGCAATTTCAATGTCATTGATTTGAATTTCTTCTTCATCTTCTGAGTCAAAGTCATAGGGAGCGTCATCGTCACAAATTTCATCAAATAAAGATTGTATATATGATTCTCGCTTTTCCTCAGTTAGCCTGCATAATAAAAAAAATTTGTATATGTTTACACTGTTGCTTATTTTACATTTTTTACCTTCTATATGCTGCACTTGATAAATATTCGTTTCTTCTTGAAGTCATTTCGTATCCAGTTATTTATAGTTTCAGTTATATTTATTTTCACTTATATTTTCACTTCTTACACTTTTGAGCACCAAAACAATAATGAAAATATCAACAGGCAGCATTTATAACAACACCTCGTGTGAAAATTTCTGGTAAAATTAGCCAATGGATGGATCTCAAGTCCATTTCTTCTAGAGCAAATTAATTTTAATGTACCCTCCCGTGCAACGAGAAACTTTAAACCACTTTAACAATCATTCCAGCACCTTTGATGTATCGGACTCACTTTTTATAATTAAAAGAACTATTCTATCCTCTCTTAATAACAGCTAACGATCCAATTTTCTTACTTTGCATTTCTCTAACTTTGTATTCGGCTGATGAATTCTTATTCTGTAGCTGAGCAGCTTGGGATCTCGACGCTTAACAAACTTTCTTCTGTCACGACTCGGCACCTAAGATTTGTATATTTAAAAAACATCCGTACGTTATGCGGATTGAGCCCCTCGTGCCGGTTGGGCGGGAAAGTGGGTTTCCGTTGGGTTATAATAATATAAAACAACCCTTGCAGCTGCATATAAAATACAAAAACCAGTTATACCAGTGTATTTGCTACCTATGTACCCATACCTTGCGCGACCTTTTTGCACATATCTTTTGAACCAGGTAGAATATTTCAATGAAATAAAAACCAAAATGTGTATTCGTTGTTACTCTACAAGTATATTATTATAAATTATATTATTTTGTTTTGCATTTATCAGGACAACAACAATAAATACAAAAATCAACTGTTGCATGTCCTGACTTTATTTGCCCATATCGCTGGAACCAGTAAGAATATTCGAATGAAACAAAAGACAAAATACTTGTTATATATTAAAATATACATTTCAAAAAAAAAAATCATAGAAATCGGTTGAATAAGCATTAAAAAAACCGCAATATAAAGTCCCGGGTACAAACGTATCCCGGGTGTGTGTTTACGTGGTATTTTCTGGGTGTGTGTTCTAGGGTTAAGACAAACCGGTTTCGGCGTTGTGCCATGCTCAGTGTCTTTTTGGTTCTGCTGATGTAAAATAACACAACTTGGAATTTTTAAAATTTTATGACTTTATGACAATACAACACTTCATGACACCATGTCAATCACCTTATTGTATTTTAAGGCTCCCGACAAAATATTAATATGTATGTATGTGAGCTGGACGGACGGGTTTGAAAATACCTTTAAAAAAAGATGTTTTTATAAAAAAAAAATTTATCAAATATACTTTCAAAACAATCATCTAAAATGATAAAATAGTTACAGCTTTAAACGCTTGCTTTAAAATATAGGGAAACTTTTTCAACGGAATCAAAATAATAAGATTTTTGTGTTGTTTTTCGCCTATTTTTTGAAGGTAGGTTTAAGAAAACTGAAGTAATTCCGTCAAAACTTGACTTGGAATCTTCTAAAATCTGCTGAAAATATTTTGACTATTTACTATATGTAGACTTCTTAAACTTAAAAATATCTATTTTTATTTAAAAAAAAAGAACTCCGCTTTTTAAGGCTCACAAAATCCTATTTTTTTTTCGAAATATTTGTGGAAGTTTTAAAATAAAGTAAGTTTTCTAAATTCAAATTTGTTTTTCTATAGGGACTGATGCGGAATACAAACATACATATATAAATCTTAAAATGTGCAGAATGAGAAAAAAAAGTATTGAATCTGTCCGTGTGCACGTGTGAGTTTAAATAATAACACAGGTCTGCAACAAAAATTCTGTCTGGATATTTCCAACTGATTTCTATGTATTTAGGTTTTCTGAAAACTAAAAAATTACTCAAAAAATTTCAGAACGTAAGGTTATTTTACAAAACGCAAAATTTTATAAAAAAGGGTCTTTTTGTTCTAACTTGTAGGTATTAATAATAGGTATAATTTTATTTTAATAACTGTTTTTAAATGTTTACCATAACTATCATTAATTTCTAAATAAGTGTGAGCTGCATTAACAAACATAAACATGTTGTAACCTGAACGTGCGCGCTCCGATAGTGTAGAAAGTGGCGCGGTACAATTACGTGTTAACTCGTCATTGTTTTGTAGGTCTTGGTTCAGTATTAAGTATTTTCATACATTCTTCAAAACGAATCCTTAAAGCAGTTCTGCTTCAAACGGCGGTTTCTATACTTCCATTCCTGTCGGTCATTCCGTACACCTCAAGGAAACCTACAAGAACTTGGAATTGATTCTTTGCAAATTAAAATATAAAGACCACGGTTGGCAACTGTGTGGTGATTTCAAAATCTTGGGCATGGCGCTCGGACAACAATCTAGGTTTACCAAATTCCCTTGCTTTTTGTGTCTATGGGATAGCAGAGACCGAACAAATCACTGGACCAAAAAATGTTGACGTCGGAGGGAGCTTAAAGTTGGCGAAAAGAATGTCCTGCATGAAACTTTGGTGCCTCCTCATAAGATTCTTCTACCACCGCTTCACATAAAGCTGGGATTGATGAAGGAATTTGTAAAGTCACTTCCAAGAGATGGAAATTGCTTCAAATACTTATTATCAAAGTTTCCAGGCCTCTCGGAGGCAAAGTTGAAGGAAGGTGTTTTCGTTGGACCAGATATTAGACGGCTTATGGCTGATCCACTTTTCATCACAACCATAACGGATCCTCAAAGAGAAGGGTGGATTGCCTTTAAAGAAGTCATAAAGAAATTTTTAGGCAATAGCAAAATTTTTTTAAATCTTTTATATAATATATAAAGACAAAAGTCACATTTTTAGTTCAGTTAGATCTATATTGTTATCAGCAAACAGCCAAAATAAAAATAAGAGTTAAAAATAAATTTAGAATAACCTTAAGTTTTGAAACTACTTTGAGATAATTCCAAATTATAGAATACCAGCATTAGAGCGACTACAGTGAAGGAGAAGCAAATGTAAAACAAATGTTATAGTATTTTATTTAATAATGTACGATAAATGTGCATACGAGTATGTCTTTGTTTTTTTTTCACGCTAAAATTGGCATCTAGCTTATTAAATTATATACATATGTATATGTCTGATTTAATAAATGTTAACCAAGATAAATATGCCGCCAGCCTTCTAACGTCAACTCATTTCTTATAACTATGTAACAAAATTGTGTAAACAAAACAAACACACGAGCTAAGAGAAATTCGTCCTTCAACTCATTAAAGAAAAAAATTAAAGATTAAAAACAAAATCTGAATGATCTTTAAAATCTTTCTTATATAAATAAGTCTATTTTTACATTTTTTCCAACGCACTGCCATTTAATACACACTCATAAATAGATGCACATATGCATACATACATATGTACTATATGCATACATATATACATATTAATTTGTACTTTACATATGTAAATGTATTTTCTCTCTAATTGGATTGCTGAAGTCGATTCCAAATAAGGTTAAGGTTAAATTAAAAATTTTGTTCTTCGAGTGTTTTAACGCTAGGTGGTGATGGAAGTGGTACATGTGTGCGTGTATATACATACATACATACATATAAAATAACTAAATATAGCTTATATATTACATTTGCAATAAATTCATTATAAATACAAAATAAATATCGCGCTATGATCAAATCATTGGAATATTCATTTTAAATCGTGTGAAAACAAAATATAACGCATTCGGAGAAAGAAATAAAACAACTGTGCTAATGCGAATGAGAATCGAGAGCACAATAAATGCGAAATTATACGCAAATCTACAAATTGCTGGCGTTGGTCATTTGAAAGCGAGCAACACAGAAACAAAAATCGCAAAAAGTAACACCAAAACAGAACACTGTTGAACACTTCGTTTACCTACTGCCCGAAACATCTAAGGTCCGTATTAATAGGTCGAAAATTTTTCCAAAAAATTTTACTTTCTAATATTTTTTTTCATACGAAAGGAAAGGGGTGAGGGTGGGTAAGTGGTTGGAAATTTATACATATATACATATGTACATACATATATATGTATATACATACACATAGATACAGTTAAATTTATGTAAGTATGTATATGAGTGTGTGCATATGTTTGTATGTATATTTGCTTCAAAGTTGTGTAAACTTATTCGAAAGTGATTTTTCATTTAGAATGAATATCTTGCTTAAAAATAGATTACGACTACGATAGATTTTGGCAATTGACCAATAATTGAGGTAACGCGCGCAAAAATCTAATTAAAATTAGCGACGAATGTACTAGTGATGACACGACGGCGACAAGGGGAGGGATGGGTCAAGCAATGTTGGTGGTGACCGGTCGGGGAAATACATACATACATACATTCATATACATATATAGCATATTTTTGAAGCAATAATTTATTCAACAGCTGTGTTCCTTTTGGCATCATTTTTCGGCTATAATGATATACATTTCGGAATTAAAAGTGTCGACAATTTTTTTAAGCAATGCTGAGTTAGCAATGGAATGGAAGAAAAAAATAAAGTCAGCATGTATGTATGTATATGCATGAAAAGCATTTTTGACTTACTTTTTCACACTCACCCAAATTTTGCATTAACATTGAAAAAAAGCTTGTAATTTCACCAAGTTAAAAATGCAGTTCTGAAGTCAAAAATTGTTAATATTAATCCTTAAACAACAATATTTAATTATAAATAGTTCATTGCTTCATTATTCTAAAAATAAAATCGACGCATTATTTCCTTTTTTCCTTAAATGTTCCGCTGACTCACATCGAAATACAATAGAGAAAATGTGAGCAAAAGCATTATCCCAGGATATCGCTGGGGAAAATTTTAATTTCAATCTGCTGCATAGGCAACAAGCGGGCTTGCTTGCGAATGAGTGAGTGAGTGAGTGGCGATATTTTATCTAAAAATAAAGCTTTAATTTTAGTTTTTCATAAGCATCGCGTCTTCAGCGCTCGACCACTCACTCTGGCAGACCGCCACAAAATGTATTACATTAATCTGCACCCTTTGTATGAGTATAAGATAATTTTTAACCATGCAGACAAATTGGCGATTTCTTACTTAATCGCCCTCTAGCGAAATTCATCTACTTAATTCCTCCGTTAAATATTTGCCTCCTTTCGGGCGTTATCTTCTGGTTGTACGATACGATAACAACGCCCAAAGTGTTGTACAAAATTACAAAAAGAATGAAACTGTTTAGAGAATATCGGCAATAATTAAAAGAAAGTTTCGAAATGATCCACATAGAACTCTAAGCCGATATATGTATGTATGTATGTGGGACTTCTGACTGAGAATGTCAGAGTCCTATATTTACCAATGTTCGCACGAATTAAAACAAACGTCACTTTGGTTAAATTGAATACAACATTTATTGAGTTATAATTAAAGTATTTAAGTAAAATTAAGTATAAGTATAAGAATTTAATATAATTGATTTGCGCTCAATGTCGTCTTTCCACCACAACTGTCCAGCTTCCACTCTCGTCTTAGACTCCCGTTTGTATTTGTCATATTTCAATGTACGTAGCGTTTCGTTCGGTTTCGTCCAGTTTAGTTTCGTCATATTGGGTTTTTTCAATATCATCTGTCATTAGTCCTGCACCCTACATCCAGTCCTACATATGTATATGCAAAATTCATGAAATTTGGGGAGATATCACTGCTAAAGAATGCCGAAGCTTAATAAATACAATGTCCCACCGTTTGGGGGCTGTTTTAAAACACAAAGAAAAATATATGAACTGTTCATATATTACCATGATAGTATATCATTTGGAAATATTACTATACATGCAACCAATATTCAATTTGAAAAAGTTGTTTTGACGCTAACATTGTTTAAGAAATGCAGACTGTATGAATTAATAGTAGTTAGGGCTAGAGTTCTTGATACATGTAGCTAAGCTAACGATTTAGCGCCGTTTGCACCATCGCTGGTTACTTATCTGACGGATGGCCTTAGCCGCCGCTTTTAGTTCCTATTAAGCGCTTAACCGGAGATTGTGAAAATAGTCCTTAAACAATTAAATAGATTTTTTTTTTGTAAATCGATTATTTAATATAATTTCCCCCCTTAAACAAAGCAATTTCTAATTAGACTTTTATTCTAACGGATTGAATATGGATAGAATTTGTAAAATAGTAATAATAATAATAATAATTTGGCGCTTACACTATATAGCTCAGTGTTTGGCCGAGCTTCTTCTACCATTTGTGTGGTGCGTCTTTATATTATACCACAAATGGCGGGACCTACAGTTTTGTGCAGACTCCGAACGGCAGATGTATTTTATGAGAAGCTTTTTCATGGCAGAATTGTCCTCGGAGCTTTGCCATTGCCTGCTATTAGAAAAAAAAATGTTTCTATGATTCGAACATCGAACTCAGCGGCATATCGAGTTATAGCACGCACCGCTACCTACTCGACCACAGCGGCCAGTATAAATACTTTGAATTTTTATTTTCGTACCATTGTGTTACCTACTTAAATAATTCGATTTTAACGATTTTCCGTCATCCATTGTCAAGTTTGGTTTGGTTTCTGTGCTTTGAAATACTTAAATCGGTTTTTTCTTTCTAGTTACTATCAGACCAGTTTGCCCCGCAAATGATCTCAATGGATTTTCTCTGCTTGTTGTAATTAGTTTGTGTGTAATAAAACAGCAAAAACATAAAAATCATACATATATGTATGTATGTTGTTAATTTTTTTTCGATTTTCGTTTTGTATTTGTTTTTTTTTACTTTTCCGCAACTTTTTAATTCGGGTGTAATGTTTTTTTTTTATTTTATACTACTTTTAGATTATTCACAATTCTTGGCAATTAAAGGGATTTCCTTAAAAGTGTGTTTGCTAGATGACCAAACGAATTGCTATTGCGAAACTTCAAATGTTTTATTTAGACAAATAAATGCACATTTATACGTATGTACTAACATACATATATTTGTGTTGTGCTTTCGAAAATAGATTCACTAAAAATGTTTCTTTTTGTAGCTACGAAAGAAAAATTAGATATGATTCAAACAAAGTGCAAATCCTAATTGACATAAAATCTTATGAAAGGAACTATGACGAACGGTTGATTTTGCAGGAAAGTAATATAAATTTTTTCATTTTTTCAAACTTGAAGTAGTCGGATTGTAAATAAACGGCTTAGTCCAAAGACATGCCTTCAGCCCACAGAAAAATGCTTGTTTTACGAGTATATGTAAAAACTTGAGAGATAACACAGTACAACAATATTTAAGATTTCAAAAAACTCCCGAGTTTTTTAAAGGTTTCTAAAGCTTTTGGGTCTGCTGAATTCAAATCTGAAGTCAGAATTTTCGGGGTTTCTCTACAGTACGTGGTTTGTCCAAAAACCGGCACTTGTAAAAAAAAATCTTACAATTTGTGTTTATCATTGAAAAGTCTAACTCAATATAATATGATATGATATCACTATAGTTAATAAAAAAAAATTTGTGTTTAGTACATTTTTTTTTCATTTCATTTTTGGACACAAACTTTATTGAATATATATAAATATATTGGAATCGAAAAAGGTGCACATATTTGGAACAATTTTTATTAAGTTGGTAAATGACAATAACAACCTAAAACCAGTTACAATCAGCTGATGTAGAAGTATTAGCTATTTTAGTGAATATCACTTCACCATCATCAGACTTCTTTCCGAGACAAGGATTCGAATTTCCACCTTGTCTGTTCGCGGCAGTTGGGAATAGTTGGTCGTCAAGCAAATCGACTATCGATGCCCTGTGCCAACTGATACCTAATATAAAAAATAAAAATAAAAAATTAAATTAAATCCAAAATAATTATTATATTATGGTTCTTTGACGCCAAAATTCTTTGGTTTCACTAGTTCAAGTATTAAAAATTACAGTTTAGAACTTTTTTTTACAAGTGTCAGGTTCTGGACAAACCACATACTGTAGTGAAAACCTAGGGTGACCCAAAAATTCTGACTTCAGATTCGGATTCAGCAGATCCAAAAGCTTTAAGAGCCGTTGAGAAACCCAGTGGGATTTTTTACCTGTTTTGCAAAATTTTAATTTTTAATTTATTTTTTTTATTCGAAAAATAATCGTTTTATAAAGGGTATTTTTTTTAGACGTATAGTTTTCAAGTAGGCAATACTTTTTTTGAAGTTGGTCTTTCTAACACCTGTTACTTGATTTATACTCAATTGGGTTTGCCATTTCAAGACGCCTTGGAAGAGAATATTCAGCGCGTTATTGCTGACATACGGCCCCAATTGCTGGAAAAAGTTGTCCGAAATTGGGCCTCTCGGCTGGAATTTATTCAAGCCACGAGTCAGTTGCCCGAAATCATTTTTTAAAAATAATGGCAAACACATATCTTTATAATAAAACTAAATTCTTGGCCATAGCATTAAATTATATGCGTTTTATTTCTTCTAAAAAAACACCATTTATTAAAGTAACCGTTAATAACGTCATCGGCGAATTTTTAGCGTTAACCCCCAGATGAGATTTGTGTATAAAATACCAAAAAAATAAAATATTAAATCTGTGTAAAATTTCATCTCCCTATCTTAAGTACAAACCCTGCCGGTAAAAACCCAAATTTTTCTTATAAAAATTAGAAAATGTCGATAAGTCCAAATATTTTACTGAACAAGAAATTGCTTTCAAAAATGAGTACTTATACATATGTACATACGTTAAATGTCGTAAGCTCAGACCATTTGTCCACTTTTGCATTACATTGTAACCATTTGTAGAGCACTTTTAATACAAGTCACTAACTTTTTATACGATTTTTTTAATTTTTTGGACTATTTTTGATTTTTTTTAGCTTTTGGAACAATCTTTCCCGCTGAGTACATATGTATGTCAGCAACGAAAGGTGGCGCTGCACTCAAGTAATGTCAGTGGAGGGGCAGGAGACATACATGTACATACTTGAATGTCATTCACAAGTTGCTGAATTTCGGCTTTGCTATTTAATATGCATAACAGCCTAGATATATGTATGCATATACATATATACTTATGTTTAAGCAAGTGTATGAATGCATACGTAGTAGATATGTGTGCACGTGTTAACTTACAAATACATATACAGTGGGCGACAAAACTTTATATAGACTTATTTATTTTACTACATTTACAATGTTTTTCATGAAAAATATTTTTCGGAAATTTTTAATCCAACTTAAGTTCAATAATAAATTAAAACCATTTAAAATAAAGTTTAACGCTTTGTATAAAATTCCTAGTGATTTTTTATATTTATGTTAAAAACATTTCATCAAAATTTAAAACTTTTTAATTAGAGTTTTTAGAAAAATTCTGGTTATGCAGTTTTGTTACAACTGCCTAAAAATCTGCGAGCCCCAACAAGTTGTAAAACATGTTCATTTTAAAGTTTGAAATTTTGATGGCATGTGTTTTTTTTAATTTGAAAATATTTTTGTGAAAAAATTGTAAACTTGTGCTTAAATGGTTTTTGTTAGAGAGTTATCTGAATTTTAATTAAAAAATTACCAAAATTTTTTTAGGGAACAACTTAATGCTAACATTTGTATATATAAATCTCTGCTATTATTTTGACTGACACTGTATGTAGGTAGTTGGCAAATTAATACGATTAATAGCCGGTTGTCAGGTGTTTCTGTGTTTCGGTGCTTTGGTATTTTTGTATTTTGGTGTTTTGGTGGAATTACGAATCTCACAGAATGAGCCTAAGCCACCTGCCTCACGCATTTTCACGGCACATTTCTATTATTTACGAGCGCTGGCATAACACAATTTTCTGTATTTATGTATGTACGCAGATATAGGACATATGTACTTATGTATACGAGTATAAATACTCGCCGATAGAAACGGGGTTGCGTGCAGTGGGGTGTGCTACACAGCAGGTGATAAATATCGAATGCGAAATGTGATGATGCATCTCTTTGGTAGCGGCCAGCAGTACGAACGTGTCAATTTGGAAATATATGAAAACACTGAAAATCTAAAAATCCACAAAACAAGCAAACAAGTGAAAGCAAAGAGGTGAACAAAAATTGAAGAGCACTCTTGAAGAGCGAATAGATGGAAACTAAAATGTATGTTAGGCTGTTTGAAAAGTAGGAAATGAGGTTGACAAAGCGTCATACGCACAGACATATATCATATTTATACGAACACCAACATGCATTGGACACTGAAGCTAGTGGCTATGCTCTTTTGACGGACGTGTGCGGGTGAACGAATGTATGTACATATGTATGTAATTAATTTGACGCTCGTATGCAAAAATAGAATAATTTTCGCTTCAGCTGTTTTAAAATTTTGTTTTCGTTTATTTATTTTATATATATTTTTATTTATTTATTTTATTTTATTTATTACATACACACATACATTTGTACTTAATACTTTGGCTACTCACCCGACTGACTCTTATTTTCACTCTGGGTTAATATATGTATTTTACGCATTTTTTTTGCAGGTGGGTCGCATAGCTGCCGATCATCCATTGGTGGGTGGCCATAAAGGACCTGTGCTGGATATTGCCTGGTGTCCACACAATGATAATGTTATCGCCTCCGGCTCAGAGGATTGTGTGGTCAAAGTGTGGCAAATACCCGATGGTGGTCTGTCGCGTACACTCACCGAACCGGTCGTCGATTTGGTGTTCCATCAACGTCGTGTCGGTCTTGTGCTGTGGCATCCATCTGCGCTAAATGTACTGCTAACAGCGGGCTCCGATAATCAGGTAACATTTCGAAACTTCAACATTAGTCTGCAAGTGTTGTTGTTGTTGTACACTCTACTAAAACTGTGCAACAATAATGAAAACAATTTGTTGTAATTGCTTTAGTACCATGACTAACCACTACATCTGTCATATATCGGAACAAATGCAAATGGTTGTTAAATATAAGATTGGGAGGGTTCTTTCCCCGAAAATAATTCCTTTTACACATCTTCATACATATGTATGTAAATCCTTATAATACAAATATGCATACACTTTTACAGGTTGTCATTTGGAACGTGGGTACCGGTGAAATACTCGTCCACATCGACTCGCATACGGATGTTGTGTACAGCGCTTGCTTCAACTGGGACGGTTCGAAGTTGGTGACCACCTGCAAGGATAAAAAAATTCGTATCTATGATCCACGTAGCGGTGAAATTGAAAGCGAAGCACTCTGCCATGAAGGCTCAAAGGCAACGCGCGCCATATTCCTGCGCCACGGACTCATATTCACCACCGGTTTTAATCGCTCATCGGAACGTCAATACTCCCTACGCGCACCTGATGCGCTCAATGAACCCATCGTCATGGTTGAGTTGGATACATCGAACGGTGTAATGTTCCCACTCTACGATCCGGACACGAACTTGATTTACCTGTGCGGCAAAGGTGATTCAGTCATTCGTTACTTTGAGGTAATTATACATGCATACATGCATTCATATCATTTATATAAACATAAATTATTTGTGATTTCTAGATAACGCCAGAGCCACCATTCGTGCACTATATTAACACATTTCAAACGCCAGACCCTCAACGTGGTATTGGTTTGATGCCAAAGCGTGGCTGCGATGTCACAACCTGCGAAATTGCCAAATTTTACCGGCTTAATAATAATGGCTTGTGTCAGGTGATCTCGATGACAGTGCCGCGCAAATCGGATCTATTCCAAGAAGATTTGTATCCGGATACTCTGGCGGAGGATGCGGCTCAAACGGCTGAAGAGTGGATCGCTGGCAATGATACGGAACCAGTGACATTTTCGCTTAAAGTAAGTGTATCGAGTGTAGAGTGTGACATTGAATGCTATGCAAAATTGGAATACATTTTCGGTACTGCACTGATGAAAAATAATTGAATTTTAATTTGAAGAGATTATCAAAGAGAGTCTTAAGAATATTTGCATTCGCGGGCAATACTTTTTTCGGAGTTGGTCTTTTTGGCAGCTGTTACTTGATTTATACTCAGTTTGGTTTGCCAATTTAAGACGCCTTGGAAGAGAATATTCAGCGCGTTATTGTTGACATACGGCCCTAATTGTTGCAAAAAGTGTTCGAAAATTGGGCCCATATGAGCCCCTTTTAAATGTGTTTTTTTTAGACGTGTGATTTTCAATGAGGCACTACTTTTTTCTAAGTTGGTCTTTTTGACAGCTGTTACTTGATTTATACTCAGTTTGGTTTGCCAATTGCTGCAAAAAGTGGTCGAAAATTAGGCCTCTCGGCTGAAATTTATTCGAGCCAGCCGCGCCGGTCACTTGCCGGAAAATATTTTTAATATATAATGACAAACCCTTATCTTTATAATAAAGCTAAATTCTTGGCCATTGCATTAAATTATATGCGTTTTATATCTTATTAAAAACCACATGTCTAAATAACGCGTATATCGTTATCCTGTTTGCTCAAACGTAGTTTAAAAATTTAGCAAAAAGTAAAATTCTACAGTTTTCTTAAACATAATATTTTACATAATGCTGTAATATTTCGATTACAAGTATATAAGATACTTTCTGAGTTGTTGGCAGATTTCTATATACTATGTATATAAAACTTAGTTGCATGCGTATAAACGCCCATAACTCGAGAATGCATTGTCCGATTTAAGAAAGTTTTTCTTTGCCCCAGGAAGAGAAAACCTCGATAGGTGGCGCTGGTGCCGAGTTATAACAAAAAATCGTATTTACAGTCCGATTTCAGTCATATTCTATAATTGTTTTGATAAGGGGAAGAAATACATCTCTGTGAAAAATTTATCAGATAGGTGGCGCTGGAGTCGAGTTATTTAAAAAAGTCATATCTCTGAACCGATTTTGATGAAATTCATGTTGTATGCTACTTGCATGATGACAAGTATTGGTTGCGCTGGAGTCAAGATATACACAAAACTATGTATCTTAATTGGACGACGAAATAAAAATATTGCTGATGAATAATCAAAGCTGCATTTGCAACTTGGAAAGTCTACCATGAGTATAAAGAAAAGTAGAAAGCTACGAAAACGGATTCGAAATTTAGGTGGCAGTTTCAATTTCTGTGTACAACTGTGTTCAAAAAGTGTTTCATTTACTTCTAATACATTTTGGGCGGAACGAAGTTCGCCAAGTCTTCTAGTTTTATATAAATCTCAATTCGAAATGAAAATTAGTTGGTATTCATATCTATAATAGAAAAACCAATCCATTCACATGATAGGTTTGTAAACCACAATTGGGCTAAATATGTCCATTTACCCGTTTAAATTACGTACATATTTTGCAGCCAAATAATTCCGACTAAATTTTTAATTAACCTAAACTAATTTTTGTTGTACCTGCAAGTTTTTGGACAAAGTCGATTTAATCATCTGCCTCTAAAGCAATGATAACACGGACATTGGAAATTAAAATCTTGTGAAATTTTGACTCATCTGACAATTTGGTATTTTCAGCTAAATTATCTTTTTTAAACTCCTTACTTTTCTCGTTATTTGAGAATAGGAGTGATTAGGAGTCGGAAGTTTGTGCTCGCAAATATTATCTTGCGATATTATTTATGCATACGAGTTTGTTTACTGCGGGTTAAGATTTTTACACATTTATTTAAATTATATATTAAAGCCTTTTAAAATGTATTAACTTGTTTAAAAATCGTAGCATTTTAACGGAGCTGAACTTTTTTAGCATAAAATATGCTGAAGTGACAAACCTTAGCCGGACAAAAATCCGAGTTGTTCCGGTATCTTAGACCCGACTGTCATAAGAACGATTATAATTCTTTCATGAAACCTGCTTTAAAACAAAATTTCCGTCCGCTTTTTTCTCTCCGCGATACAAAGTCCGAGAATTTGTATTCCAATTTAAAATGTTCTGTATTGATCTTTTCGAATTGACAGTTTGGTTTAATTTAATGAATGCATAAAGTTGTATAATACGTTTCAATAACAGATATGTTTATATGTAATGTTTTACATTTTCAAAATTTTCGTTAGGATGTTATTTCAAAATTTTTTATTGTATTGTACCGTTAATTGCGCTTTTCATACATGCACTAAACAATTGCTATAATAAAGCAGACATAGCTTTGCTACATGATAGCACAAAACATAAAATACACACTTTGTGAAGCATTGGAATTTAAAGGAGTCGCTTCAAAATATCTGCAATTAAAAACAAACAATCAAATTTTTTATTAAGATTTTGAAAATTATGAAATTAAAAAATTTAAAAACAAAAATGCTTTAAAAAACCCCAAAAATATACACACACGTGTATGTACGTACATCACATACGCCTGCATGCAAAAATCATCAACATAATTTCATTTATCATATTCAAAATGCATGCCATTCAAACTATCCACATGCATTATACAGCGTTTTATCTTCATTGCTAACACGCACGTTGTAAAACGTCGTTGTGTTTTCGTTGTGTTCTTTGTTATTTTCCAATTTCTCCGCTCCCATAGCGGGCGGAACAGTATTGCTAAAAAGCTTAAATAGGATCGTGTCTCTATTGTACAGGGTGGCTATGTCTCACAATCGGCCAGTAAGTCGCTCTCGGTGACAAAGAAAGCGAATATCCTCAACAAGGCTTCGGCGGGAACCTCGAAGAGTGCGAGCACTGCTGCGCTGGGTGGTAATCATGCGACATCGAATAACAACAATGCATCAAGCGGGTCCGGCATAGTGAGCGGAGTCAGCGTAAGTATCGAGAATGAGTTGTATAAATTATTTTTGTTTCGTTTTTGAAAGAAATATTTTTAAATTGTATTTAAAGGAAAAGGATCTGCGTGATATCACGGATGAAATACGAAAATTAAAAGCGATCATTGTGAAGCATGAGAATCGTATACGAGCACTGGAAGCGGCTGTGCGCGCACAAGAAGGCGACGATGTGGATGCACGACCCGCGGCGCCAGCAGTCTCCGCCGGCAATGGCAATCCGTCGTCAAAGTCCGCATCAGATGGCGGAGCGCAAAATGAGAGCAACGACAAAAGCAGTGCCAATGATCAGAGTCACCCGACTACCGCGAACGACGATGAATTTAATTAAATTTATGAATACTTATTTTTAATTAAACTTGCTCTGCGACGCTTTATCGATTCAAAATACGTTTCGTTTGTATTAATATTAATATTATTTTTTATCGATTTTTAATTTATTTTAAAATAATATTTGTAGCTTTTCCACCTTTTAATTTTATGAAAACACTTTTAAAAAACTTTAAGATATTATTTGTAAATTGTCCACACACACATTTATACAAACACACACACCCTTCAAAAACTTACGTTTATGCTTTAGTTAGACGCAAAATACCGCAAATAACAAATTATTAACATGAAAATGTAAAAAAGGAAACTTAGAAAATCGTTGAAAGTTGTATATAAATAAATAAAACAACTGAAAATAAAGCAATACGAAAATTTGTATATTACCATTATAGAAGAGTATTTTAACTCTAATGATATTTTTAAACAAGTTCAATGTATTTACTAGAGATGCTAACGTTTCACAGAGCTTTAAGTAAACGTCTAATCAAGAGTAGATACACTTTTCGAGTGCGCACACAGTTGTCGACAGTGCTTTAAGGAATAAACTGTTTAATACACATTATTCTGGTTACTTACTTTGTATGGACATGATAAATTTCTATAGTTACGAAGTATAAGAAAATATCGTCGCTACAGCGGTAAAAAACTCTTTATAGAAAAATTTAACAGAAGAGCAAAAAAGGGTTTCAAACAATAATTTTGAAATATGTACATTAATGACAATCTAAATGTTTTAAATACGAAAAGGAGTTATATAAAAAAAAATGTTGCTGAGTTAGCAGATTTTATTTTTTATTAATTTTTCCGATTCTAAGAACTAAGACATACAAATTTGTGTTCATCGCTTTTTAGAGATATTTTCACCATATCCATCAGTAACAAAAAGATATTTTGAGCGACAAGTGTATATATCAGCTCTTAATAAAGCATGCGCGAACAGAAATTTGAGGTTTTAATATTAAAAAAGGCCGAAAAGCATCTGCATAACAAAATTTTCAGAAGGCCTTCTTGAAATGGATTTTATTTTTGACTGACTACATTTGTCGCATTTTTATATTACTTTTTTTAGAAATTGCTATATTTGTATAATTTTGTAAGTATATTCGTCATTTTAATGTGGTTTTCTGCCGCCGTTGCTGCCTTTTAAAGTTAAAGCTCACAAATTTAGGCGTTGTAAACACATTTGTATGTAAGAAGAAAAATATTTTCGGAATCGATTGATAAACTGGGATATTGAAAGAAATTATATGAGTTATGACAAGCGTAAAATGAAAATTATTGCTTCGTTTTCTAGTTTTATTGTTGATTTACCTGTATAGGATAGCCGCCACGATAACCTACGGCAATACAAATCGGAATCGCGATCAAAGTTTTGTCTGCAAAAGCCTTAAAGTGTTTAAACAGCTTTTTCCTAAAGAATTAAATGGTGTAACTATTTTAAAAATTATAATCGCTCATATTTATAAAGTGCAGAAGAATTCGACTATATATTCATCGTCATTGACGATCGTCTGTATATATCGTCACCCCTGCTAGTGACGACGGTATCAATTATTGTAAAACTACTAACGAATATCTTGAAAAAAAAACAAATAAAAAATAAACAAACAAAAGTCTTATTAAAATACAATAAATAATACTAAATATTGCAACTTTAAAAAATGTCCATATGCATAGCTAGACGATATCAGAGAAGTAAATATAGAAATAACATTAGTAACATAAACAGGTAAAAGAATATACATACATCCTTAATGCGTAAAAAAAGAATGCTTAGTTTTCGAAATATTTCTCCTATACGCGGTTATTTACATATTTTTGCTGTCTCTCCACCGCTGCGAATCGTGTTCTTCAATACATGTAAGCATATTTATACAAAATTTATGCCAAATTAATGTATTTTTAATATACGGATATAAAAATATAATTACAAAATTAAAAATGAAACTAAATATGAGACAAGAGAAACTATTAATAATTTAAATGTATTTACATACATATGTATATAGGCTTTTTGATAACGAAAAACTAAAAAAAAAACGTAAATTGTATATTAAGCAAAAACTATCGTAAAACATGCAATAAACTTTAAATGGCAAAATGCGTGACCTTAGAAAGTCAAATAATACATATGTACATATGTATGTATTAATAAGAAGACAAACAAAGTTTCGTTGGCAGGTTTTGCAAGCGCAAATGTAAACGAATAAGAGCTTGACATGACTCGGTTAAGTCAACTAACGGAATTCTATTACATACGTAATTTAAGATAGTTTAATTTTTTTTGTTAAAGAAAACCTTTGTCTACAATGTTTATTTTCATATTTGTCTTGCATGATTTCTTAAACTAATTTTAAAGCATTATATTGTGTTAATAAAACAGTTTCTTTAGTGTCCCTTATTTGTATCATTATTATTTTGTGAATTTTGTGTAATCATAAAAATTCCTTGTTATAAAATGTTTCAATAAATGCGATTGTAATTAATGCTATCGTTTCTTTCATTTCACAGTTTTTATGTAAAATATAATATTGACGTAAAACTATCCACCACAGTGCTTTCCTGCCGATTTTAACTAGTAAATTATCCTATAAATTAAACTTACTTGTAGATAATTTAATTTAACTAAATATATACATATATGTTGGCTTATACTAATGCTTAAAAGTTTTTTGATAACACTTATACGAATGCAAAAAATATAATTACATATTAATATTTAATACTAAAAATTAAACTCTTTTATTTAACTAAAAACATATGTACAAATACACAGGTTCATACAAACTTGATACTGTAAATAATTGTCCATCCCGTGAAACGATTTTCGGATTCTAAGAAAATGCACCAGATATCCAGACATATGATATCAACAAAGCATTAAATAAAGAGGGTGTCGTTAGTTGAATACAAATGTCAGAACCATTTCCACACAGGAAATATTTTATTAACTAGATAATACTTGGTTGGTTGGTTGGTTAAAGTTGATTGCCACCCTGATGGCAAGCAATTAGCAAGTATGCCATTTTGATTCCACATTTGTGCAACCTACAGCCATTTGGCGGTTTTTATGAATCGCAGTATATCATACAAAGAGGGGCGGCTGCACTCTAAAATACTCTGCAGGAATGGTTTGCCGAGGGCCTTTAACCTTATTCTAGCTAGGGCCGGGCACTCGCACATAAAATCCTCAACTGTCTCCTTTGGGCCTGGGTCTTCACAGCTGCGGCAAATCCGGTTAAAGGGTATGCCTATCATTTCAGCATGTACTCCTACAGGCCAGTGCCCTGTGTAAACAGCTGTAAGTTTGTATATATTTTCTTTGCTCATTTTTAAAAGAGCCTTTGTTTTAAGCGAATCATAGGACACCCAAACCTGCCGGGTAATCCTGTACGATCCTGTATTACTCCACCTGTGCTTGGCTTTTCGGTGGTAGATATCGGCGATTCTGCCCTTTATTCGTTTCCATAAATGTCCATATGCCCCGGGACCCATATCACGGTAATTTCGTATTCGCTGGAGATTGAAGCCATCTCTCTCCTACATTCATCTACGAGTTGAGAGCCGACCGAGGTAGAAGAGAGTGCTTGAATGGCAGCTTGGCTGTCTGTGAAAATGTTCACTCGCGTACCTGCTGTTGCATTCCTCTCAACATACCTAATCGCCTCCTTTATTGCAAACGTTTAAGTCTGGAATACGCTTGCATAGTCTGGTAGACGGTATGATAACTTCAGGTTATGCTGCTCAATGAAAACCCCCGCACCCACCCGCACTCCATCTTTGATCCGTCCGTATAGACTGCCAGACCATCCTGTGATCTGACTCTTCCGTGAGTCCCGTCTCTACGGCTATTGAATCTAGTCTGGATTCTGCGGTAAACGTAAGATTTTGGCAGGATGTAGTCAGTGGGCAGCGCCTTAATCTCAGCTGGATTCTACCAAGAATGGTGCTTTGCCCCGTCGGTCTTTCTTTCCAGAACCCCAATGCATGTAGCTTAATGGCACTGTTAGCAGCTGAGTTTTCGATAAACATATCTATTGGTAATAAGTCGAGTAGTACGTTCAAGACATCCGTTGGGCAAGACCTCATTGCACCCGTTACACCAGTAGCTGCTGACCTTTGAATTCTTTCCAGTTTCTTGACGACATAATCTTTGGTGAGAGCTGGCCACTATTGCTGTGTACATCCAGTGCACAATCTTTAATTTTAGTCCCCATTTATTGCCTAATATTCTTTTTGTGGTGTAAAGGGCCACCGAGGCCTTCCTTACGCGCTCCTCGATATTCAGTCTCCAATTAAGCTTTGGGTCCAGAATGACTCCAAGGTTTTTGACAGATCAAATTCCGTCTCTCGGAGCATAGGTTTAGTGAAATAAGGTAGTTTTGTTTTGTTTGTGAAGAGCATCAGGTCCGTTTCCTCAGGGTTCACCCTAAGCGAACCGTTTATGGCCCAGGATTCCACCTCTTGTAAAGCCCTCTCCACAATTTCGCTGATGACCGGAATAAATTTTCCCGATACCAGTATTGCAACATCATCTGCATAAGCTACTACTTTGATTCCCCAGGAATCTAACTTTGGCAGTAGATGGTTTAAAACCATGAGCCACAGTAGTGGGTCGTTCGGGTCCAAGACCGATTCTAATTCGCTGGCCCTCCATCCTGGAAAGTGCGTACTAAGCAGAATGTCCAACGACTCTCCAGCCGTTTCTGTCCAAGACCCATCTGGTCTATTTTACATATGTTGGCTGGGAGTGTCCCTTAGCAAGAATTATATTCAATCTGGCAGATTCCTTTCCGAAGGGTTTTTCTAAGCTGTCCGCTATAGCGTCTAGCTCAACCCTTGTGGAAACATTTTCAACTGGTATTTTGCTCACCACGGTGGTCTGAGAGGGATTCATCATCGCATACTTTCCCTTTTGTGACCTTTTGGATACCCTCGGTTTACAATGTGAAATCTAAAACTTCGTCCCAGCCTATAAAATCAGAAGTACTAGCAAACTCTAAACTTAGAATTATTAATAAATTGAAATTGTGGCCACCTCTGTCGTTAGTTTCGGATCTGCCCCACAACGTATGCCTTGCGTTAGCATCGCACCCGAGTAATATTGGATTGGCACCTGCCATTCTTGGTAAGACAATCACCTCTTGTGGCGGGCACGACCTGTCGTGCGCCATGTATACAGATGATATATAGCAGCTCCAAGTTGATGGCAGCCACATCTGGAGAGCTGAAATTGGAACATAGAAAAGCTTTAATATGTTTTTTGACCAGTATACATGCTCGGGGTTTACCTGATGTAGAAAAGGTTATAGTGGGCGTCCCTGAGCCCTTTAAACTCAAGGTCCCTTTTCCAAGGTTCCTGAATTAAGGCGACGTCGATGCCTCTCTGCCTAAGGAAGACCATTAGGTTGTCTGAGGCGGCCTTAGAATGCCTAAGATAGGCCTAAACAAACCTCATCGACTTCAGCTGAACTTTTGTTGCCTGCTAACACCTGGTCAGCATTTCGAGTAGCGTCCTCGGTGGCGTCCCCCTTCAGGCTCATGTCACCCAACAGCTGGTAGGCGTCTTCGACATTTGCCTCCGGGATAATTTCGTTAGAGCGGAAGATATTCAGTTTTGCTGTTCTCACTCCGAAGAATAGCTTGTTGTCGACCTTCCGTAGTGGCCCAATGCACTCGTCGTTGAGCCTCAGAAGGTACGACGAGCTCTGCGCACCCTTAAGGGACTTTTCTGCACAAATGACTGCCGAGTCTGCCATCGGTATGTTCGGATTTTGCCGCTGTAGAAGACGCATCAGCTTCTCGCTCTCCATGGCATCTTCGGCAGCCAAATGCGGTCTTCTAGGGATCTCCGCGGCCGGAATAAGCTTGACCTTCAAACCCTTCCAGGCGTTGCCGAGCTCGGCTACGCACTTGCCGAGAAACTCCCTAGAGAACTCATCCCTGCATTTGAAAATCCAGCAGCCCCGGAGAGACTCACTAGAGTCGAATCCAGGAATAGGGTTGTTCGGATTTTCAAACAGAAACCCGCTCACCCGCTCAAAGAGTTTTGTTTCGATCTGGACCCACTTCTCCTGAACGGGCATTCCGCTCCCTGTGACCTCGTCAACCAGTGCGCCCTGAAGGTGATCCCTGGCTGGGGGAGTCTTTCATGTCTGCCCTTTTACCAGCTGGTTCTGTTGTGGAGTCGTCCTTCGACCTCTCCGTTTAACGGCTACGGTTTTTGTAGACATCCCGCTTGTACCTCGCCTTGAGAGTCACGCCAGAGGACTTCGTTTTTCTTATAACTTACTTCGGAGTGCTCCCATGAGCACTCAACGCAGCTTTGAGGTAGTTGGCAAATCAGGATTGCTAGGCTTAGCATTGACTGGTAGAGCCGCAGAGTTTGTTTTCTGACTGGAATCCAGGAGTGCGTCCTCTTCTGCGCTTAGGAAGTCTTCCTTGACCTCCCTGTGTGTTTGTTTTTTGTTGTTGTTTGTTTTGTTTTTATTTTTGTCATCCAGCAGAGCCGGCATACCGAGGTAAGGCACTTTTACAACCGACCTTGCCTGGGAATCGGAGGGGTCACTCATACATCGGCACGGTTGGCCTTACACGCCTTGGCTTGGGTAAGAGGTGTTAGGGACTCCCCAGTCCTTACCTCGAGACCACGATCAATACCTACTCCAGAGCCTATTTAAATGTTATAAGTTAAACTTCAATGATATGTACGCAACAAGGCGAGATTCTTAAACAACTCGTTGATTTGCGCCCACCCCCCGACGGAGAAGAAGGACGATGTGACCAAAGATTCTACGATCGCCTTGGCCGCACGTTCCAGCGCTGCCTGCCCCAAGATATAAAAATCGTGTTTGGCGATTTTGGCGCCAAGATGAGCAAGCTCCACAGCCGGAAAATTCAGTCTCCACGATGAAACTTCCGGTAACGGATTAAGACTGATCGACTTCAAAAGGCCCGAAGCATGGTAGTCTGTAGTACCAGGTTACAACATAGAGAATCCATCGACGATGTTGTGATAGACAGAAACCATGACTTCAGTGTCCTTAACGTACGCATGGTCCGAGGAGCAGTGCAAGTTGAACTCTCTTTTACTCGTTTAAACTCAGTATGCAGTTTTTTAGTAAACTTTAAACGGAGTTTAAACTAAGTTTAAACGGCCGTTAGAAAGGGGAAAGAATAAACTTTTCCATAAGCCCACTCTGGTTCCTCTAGACCTTCGGTGAGGCCCTAGGGAAGCCTTTAAAAATGGGCAAAAATTAAAATTTTTCCATACAAAAGGGAGACAAGTCACCCAGTAAACATTTTTTGTTAAACGCCTGACAAAATGTGGGTTCATTACATGATTCAATTATAAAAGGTTAGGTAAATAATGACATTCGAATTTTGACACTCCCTTATAAAGGGTTGTTTTACGTAGTATGGAAAAAGGGTTAGAATTTTTTCCCTTTTTTAAAAAGTAAATATGTAATTAGTAGTAAAATGTTATTGATTTTTTTAACTAGAAATTTCGAAGGCATTTCATTTAAATTAAGAAATTCAATAGCTTCGCTTACAAAACATATGTAATTATGTACTTATTGGTAAATTTGTTTTTAATTTTTGACCCGCGAATAAATTTTCAATTTATTTGTCTCATGAACTAAACGATAAATAATTTCGATTGATCATAAAACACTATCTTGAAATATTTAAGTTACTTATTCGCTTTATTCTTTTTATTTACATACATATATGACATCGGGATTATTCTTAATATTCTGAAGAACCCCTGGACGGCGAAAACTATAATAATTCGAAATTTAAGAAAGAGAATCTTTATATATTACAAGAAAAATGAATCAAACTTCATAACTCAAAAATTTAGTTCTTACAACTGGACTAAAGAAAAAAAGTGTTGCCTGTTAGTTTTTGGTTTTAAAAAGTTTTGAGGTTACTACTATTTTGATTTTTAAGAAACAACACGGTTTGGATGCTAAGGGAGCCGTTTGACAAAAAGTGAGGGAGCTAGCTTATTCGCTTTATTCTTTTTATTTACATACATATATGACATCGGGATTATTCTTAATATTCTGAAGAACCCCTGGACGGCGAAAACTATAATAATTCGAAATTTAAGAAAGAGAATCTTTATATATTACAAGAAAAATGAATCAAACTTCATAACTCAAAAATTTAGTTCTTACAACTGGACTAAAGAAAAAAAGTGTTGCCTGTTAGTTTTTGGTTTTAAAAAGTTTTGAGGTTACTACTATTTTGATTTTTAAGAAACAACACGGTTTGGATGCTAAGGGAGCCGTTTGACAAAAAGTGAGGGAGCTAGCTGCTTAGTTACCAAACCTTTAATAATTGATTCATGGGTTCATTACATATGTTAAATCGCGCGATTTTAAATTACAAATTTTCAATATATTAGGAAATATTTATTTATTAGTGAAAAGCGCCGCAGTCGAAAATGTGTAATAAAAAATGCGCGCAATTTTTTATATATTACGAAATATTTATTTGTGAAAGATGCCACCGGCCTTAATTGTGGTGTGTATTATTTTGAAACGTATCTCAAAACTCCTTTCCGCGTACTTTTAGCTTACTGAGTTATATTAATATTCCTTTTGTTTCTCCTTCGCTCGTGTTTTCAGTAGTTTGACAGATGCATTTGGCATTAATTTTAGTCTTTCGTGCGGGGCTAAAAATGCAATTTCTTATTTAAGAAACGCAAAGTATTTAAATAGTTTCTGTTTCTAAAAACAGTAAAAGCTGATAGCACAATGTGTTTATAAAATGTGTGTGCCAAAATGAATGCATTAGTGGCTCGATATTAAGAGCAGTCAATGAAAATCAAACACTATATATATAAAAAAGAATAAGAATAAAGAATTTTTAAAGTAAAATTTGTGGACTGATTTTTTCAAATCGATAGTTAAACAAAAGTTTATTTTGTTGCTCATCTATATGCATTTGAATTTTTCAATTTAGCCATAGTAAATCAAACTTATGCGGCGCTATATCGAATCCGATCCAATAAGGACCAGTTTTTCAGTGCAAGTTGAACTCTGTTTGTCGTTTAAACTAAGTTTAAACTCAGTATGCAGTTTTTCAGTCAACTTTAAACGGAGTTTAAACTAAGTTTAAACGGCCGTTCGCGAACGGTTAAACTTAGTTTAACTTATCAGCTCTTTGCTGACTACTTCGTTTTGGTTGCAACAAATTCTATTAAGTGCAAGGAAACTAAATTAAAATTAAAATTGAGTTTAACAAAACTTAGTTTAAACTGAGTTTAAAACAGCACTGAAAAACTGCCACTAAGGGCCAGTTTTTCAGTGCTGGTTTAAACTCAGTTTAAACTAAGTTTAGTTAAACTCAGTTTAAATTTAAACTTAGTTTCCTTGCACTCAAATAAATTTATTGCAACCAAAACGAAGTAGTCAGCAAACAGCTGAAAAGTTAAACTAAGTTTAACCGAGCACAATCGGCCGTTTAAACTTAGTTTAAACTCCGTTTAAAGTTGACTGAAAAACTGCATTCTGAGTTTAAACTTAGTTTAAACGACAAACAGAGTTCAACTTGCACTGAAAAACTGGCCCTAAATGTTGTAAAGAGTGTGTTGAAGATTAAAAGAAAATTGCTTAAAGATTTCCCGTCCAAACTTGTAGTTATACAGTTTCATAAACCCGATTACTTACGGGCGGTCTTCACCTGCTTCCAATTGTCGCTTGCTTTCTACTTCTTGTCGACGCAAGCGAGAGAGAGATTTGTTCACTGGGCATTTTAAAAGCATACTTTTTCATTTGCAACACGTCCTAGAGCAAGAAGGTTTGTGTCCTGCGTGCTATTCAAACTCCAAACCAAGCCGCAACTGCCTGCCATGCACGATCCTTTAGGTATTTATTGCAGAAGAGGTGGCAGCTTTTGTCATAGATGCTTGGCTGCATTTTAACCGTTTCAATTAACTTTTCCTCCATTTCTTTTGCTAAATTACAAAAAACTGTATATTTAAGCATTTATTTCAGTTAAATTATATATTTACCTTGTTTTTGTGGGAAAATTTTCAAATATACGTCGACCGTTAACAGACGAAAGTCAGAAATAAACAAAATTGGTAAGAGCGAACTGTTAAAGTCAGCGAAAAGATGAGAGTTGCCCAAGATTTCGCTTCGCTTTGGCGACGGTGTTGGCTATGTGGGAAAATTCGTATAAAAGCAGAAGTTTTATGTGACATGGCCTATACCGATCGGTTTTGCGGTCTTCACGTGCGTCATGTCGCTTGCTTCCCGAAGTAAGCGAGAATTGAAAGCACGTGAAGACCGCAAGTTATAAAAGCTTCAGATGGTTTGTTTGAATATGGCAGCCCGTGGTTACATAGTTGCATTTCACAGTGTTATATGGAACCGGTTTATAGCCATTTTGCGAAGCAAGCCCAAATGCGCTGACATTTGCAATAGACAGTCATATTTTGACAGCTGCTGAGAAAAGTTTGGAAAGTTTCTTGAATATTCGCTAGTAAAATATTGTTAATAATAAAAATTAATCACAATAATTCTACGGAAAAGCAAAATTAAAGTTTGGTGAATAAGGGAGTTATACATACAACTCATAGCAATAAAAATCAGTCTATCTTGAAGTTCAACAAATGATATTAGAGGAACGAGTCCAAAAGTTGCATAATATAAAAAATTTTTTTTGAAAAAAAATGCAAAAAGTTCCCGTTTACTGCATACTACAAGGAAATTTGAGTGGATGTTTCTAAATACGTATGTTTTTGACAATTGTGTGAATTTTTCTGTCTGAGCTAACGGATCGATGAAATTTCATCATCGCATAGGCGGAGCCGAACACAATATACAGTCGCGAGGAAAGTAAACGATTTCAATAGGAACTTCTGATACATATCGAAAGAAAGAAGTATCTGCAATTATTCACACCACAGGAAGATGTTAAGCAGTCATATTGCAGCTAAAAAAACTATTCCACTGAAAGGCCAAAACAGAAGCTTTTTAGTAAATAAAAAAGACGAGTCTAGTAGTATCCTTAATTTACAACAAACCGAATCGAGTAGTTTGGCCGAGCAGTTGCGCACTAAAAACAAAGAGTTCCTGTGATTAAATGCATATTAGCATACTTATTTAGTTTAGTATCAATTAGATAGTCTGACGTTTGTATCAAATATAAAATAGAGAATGCTGCAGGAACAGCAATTAAGCCAAAGAGCTACACATATTTTAGAAATCTAAGAAGTCATCTTACATTAGCAATATTGCACCGAGTGAATGGAAAATTTTGATTGCAGAAGTTTTGGAAAAGAACACATAAAAAGTGAATAACAAATTGCTTAAGCCCTAAAATACAAACGTATATCGGAAGTAAAAGGAGAGGAATAGCAGTTGTGGATAAAGTGGTCGTCATACATCGTTGCCTATACAAACATATAAGTATCGATTTTAAAAACGCGAGTGTCCATTCGGACCTTAAAAAAAGGCAAAATTACTGACGCGACTAGAAATCCAAATTTTTGTGCAAAAACGGTGTCAAAGGAAGCGGAGAGTAAAAAGGAAACAGTAAATATGGCTGCAATAAATTCAAAGTCAAGCAAGTTTGGTGGCAAAATCAACTTAGCTGCCCAAGTAAAGTATGAGCATTTAGTAGCAGGCATTTCGGGTGGCGTAACATCGACAATAATCTTGCATCCGTTAGACTTGATAAAAATTCGATTTGCCGGTAAGTGAAATAAATTATAGATGTAATATAATATGTAATCAAATTATCATAATGGGTAGAGAATACATTTATCATTCTTGCATAGTATGCGCATATACATATTTAAAATATGAAAATATTATAAATACCTACATATGTATCTAATTATATTCATATGTACATTCTTACATACAGTGTATGTAGTAACATTAAGGAATAATGTTCAAAATTTTCATATAATACATACCCATCAGAATTTCTTTATTATGTCTGCTCACTGTTTTGCCGCCAACCGTTTGAATGTGGCTGAAGCGTGAACAACGCCAATAAAAAGTGGATTTTTTTTCTAGCTAAGCTAAATACATATAGGAAATAAAGAACGGTGAAAGATAGACAACACTTAATTAAGACAAAACGTCCACAATAACAGTGAAATACTTAGATTGCATAGATACCTCACCAAAAAATTTAACTTTTATATAAATTTAGCACATGTATGTTGGTACATATACATAGGTAAATACATATGTATATAATAAAATAGGTACTTTTACGTGTATTTGTGTGTACCTCCATACATCGCCAAATTAGAATTTTAAACATTTTGTAACCTTTAATAGAGTATTAAAATTCATTTAACTAAAATAAAAACATCATTAAAAAATGTATTAAAAACTAATTAGGGAATGAAACATTTGCTGGGTAGATAATTAAGTAGAGATCTATTCAAAAGAGCAATTTTTGTCAGAAAAATCTACTCTATATTTAAAATATATACTATTTAAATGTCATCTCAAGCGTGTATAACTGTACTGGTTGCACATCGGGAAAATGACATAGAGGCATCACCACCAACACTGCCGTCTGGGTAATTTAGACATCAAGGCAAATATTGCGATTAATGATACTATACACAATCAAACACGCGCGGCGACAATGGCGCATGTATTGTTTGGGACTGTATAATTTATGTATACAAACCTTGTATGTTCAGTTTTTTGCGATTTACTTTCGAACGGCATATCTGCATTGACTTTTATACAAGCTGGTTTTTCCGCTGATTCATCATAATCAACTTATTGTAGTTATGTTTTCAATGATTCTATAGTCAATCATAACCTATTTAAAAATAAATCTTACAAAGATTTTGCGATTCCAAAAAATGGCTGTATATTTACTATATTTACAAACAAAAAAGTGTATGATTTTGTGTTTGACATTTTTCAAGCAATCGCATATTACGCAAAATAGAAAACAGGATTAGCAGTAAGAATGAAAAAAAAAAATTGTGCAATATTTGTTGTTGTTGATAGAGATATTTAACTTGTTTTGAATTATTATTATTATTCTTATTACAATTATTCAATGGTGAACTGTTTTCGTCACGGTTTTGGCTTTTATCAGTGTAGGTACGTGTTGTTGAAAAAGTTGTTGTGTGTAATGTGAAAAAGGAACTTAAAAACAAATTCATTTTACATAATCTTAGCAATCAGTTTCAACGTTTCAAAATACCTACGTATTTACATACATATAACTACATATGTTTGTATAAATATGTATGTACATACTGTGTCTCAAACAATTGACCATATCGCTCATATCTCAAAAAACTCAAAACATAAAAGCAAAATTCAGAAAAATGGAGCCCTGTGAAGTTGACACCACCTTATGCGAATTTTAGAAAATAATATATATCGTTCGTTTGTCCATCGTTTGTCCACGTTTGTCCAGCAAAAATTTTCGTTTGTCCACCCATAGTTTAAAAGTTATTTAAAAAAAAAAAAATTTTTTGTGAAGTTGGCACCACCTTATTCGAATTTAAAAAAAAAATATATATCGTTCGTTTGTCCATCGTTTGTCCAGCAAAAATTTTCGTTTGTCCACCCTTTGTTTAAAAGTTATGTATAAAACAAAATTTTTTTTGTGAAGTTGGCACCACCTTATTCGAAATTTAGAAAAAAATATATATCGTTCGTTTGTCCACCGTTTGTCCACGTTTGTCCAGAAAAAATTTTCGTTTGTCCACCCTTTGATCAAAAGTTATTTAAAAAACAAATTTTTATGAAAAAAACCCAAAAGTGAAAAATTAAACTTTTTTCAAGCTAAATCGTTTGTCCATCGTTTGTCCACGTTTGTCCAGCAAAAATTTTCGTTTGTCCACCCTTTGTTCAAAAGTTATTTAAAAAACAAATTTTTATGGAAAAAGCATAATGTTAAAAATTACGGCGTTTTTGAACTAAATCGTTTGTCCATGTTTGTCCAGCAAAAATTTTCGTTTGTCCACCCTCTGTTCAAAAGTTATTTAAAAAACAAATTTTTATGAAAAAAACCCAAAAGTGAAAAATTAAACTTTTTTCAAGCTAAATCGTTTGTCCATCGTTTGTCCACGTTTGTCCAGCAAAAGTTTTCGTTTGTCCACCCTTTGATCAAAAGTTATTTAAAAAACAAATTTTTATGGAAAAAGCGTAATGTTAAAAATTACGGCGTTTTTGAACTAAATCGTTTGTCCATGTTTGTCCAGCAAAAATTTTCGTTTGTCCACCCTTTGTTCAAAAGTTATTTAAAAAACAAATTTTTATGAAAAAGCCCCAAAAGTGAAAAATTAAACTTTTTTCAAGCTAAATCGTTTGTCCATCGTTTGTCCACGTTTGTCCAGCAAAAATTTTCGTTTGTCCACCCATAGTTTAAAAGTTATTTAAAAAAAAAAAATTTTTTTGTGAAGTTGGCACCACCATATTCGAATTTAAAAAAAAAATATATATCGTTCGTTTGTCCAACGTTTGTCCACGTTTGTCCAGCAAAAATTTTCGTTTGTCCACCCTTTGTTTAAAAGTTATGTATAAAACAAAATTTTTTTTGTGAAGTTGGCACCACCTTATTCGAATTTTAGAAAAAAATATATATCGTTCGTTTGTCCACCGTTTGTCCACGTTTGTCCAGAAAAAATTTTCGTTTGTCCACCCTTTGATCAAAAGTTATTTAAAAAACAAATTTTTATGAAAAAAACCCAAAAGTGAAAAATTAAACTTTTTTTAAGCTAAATCGTTTGTCCACGTTTGTCCAGCAAAAATTTTCGTTTGTCCACCCTTTGTTCAAAAGTTATTTAAAAAACAAATTGTTATGGAAAAAGCATAATGTTAAAAATTACGGCGTTTTTGAACTAAATCGTTTGTCCAACGTTTGTCCATGTTTGTCCACTAAAAGTTTTCGTTTGTCCACCCTTTGTTCAAAAGTTATTTAAAAAACAAATTTTTATGAAAAAAACCTAAAGGGAAAAATTAAACTTTTTTCAAGCTAAATCGTTTGTCCACGTTTGTCCAGCAAAAATTTTTGTTTGTCCACCCTTTGTTCAAAAGTTATTTAAAAAACAAATTTTTATGAAAAAAACCCAAAAGTGAAAAATTAAACTTTTTTCAAGCTAAATCGTTTGTCCATCGTTTGTCCACGTTTGTCCAGCAAAAATTTTCGTTTGTCCACCCATTGTTCAAAAGTTATTTAAAAAACAAATTTTTATGAAAAAAACCTAAAAGTGAAAAATTAAACTTTTTTCAAGCTAAATCGTTTGTCCATCGTTTGTCCACGTTTGTCCAGCAAAAATTTTCGTTTGTCCACCCTTTGTTCAAAAGTTATTTAAAAAACAAATTTTTATGAAAAAAACCCAAAAGTGAAAAATTAAACTTTTTTCAAGCTAAATCGTTTGTCAATCGTTTGTCCACGTTTGTCCAGCAAAAATTTTCGTTTGTCCACCCTTTGTTCAAAAGTTATTTAAAAAACAAATTTTTATGGAAAAAGCATAATGTTAAAAATTACGGCGTTTTTGAACGAAAATTTTTGCTGGACAAACGTGAACAAACGATGGACAAAGATTTAGCTTGAAAAAAGTTTAATTTTTCACTTTTAGGTTTATTTCATAAAAATTTGTTTTTTAAATAACTTTTGAACAAAGGGTGGACAAACGAAAATTTTTGCTGGACAAACGTGGACAAACGATGGACAAACGATTTAGCTTGAAAAAAGTTTAATTTTTCACTTTTGGGTTTTTTTTCATAAAAATTTGTTTTTAAATAACTTTTGAACAAAGGGTGGACAAACGAAAATTTTTGCTGGACAAACGTGGACAAACGATGGACAAACGATTTAGCTTGAAAAAAGTTTAATTTTTCACTTTTGGGTTTTTTTTCATAAAAATTTGTTTTTTAAATAACTTTTGAACAAAGGGTGGACAAACGAAAAATTTTGCTGGACAAACGTGGACAAACGATGGACAAACGATTAAGCTTGAAAAAAGTTTAATTTTTCACTTTTGGGTTTTTTTCATAAAAATTTGTTTTTTAAATAACTTTTGATCAAAGGGTGGACAAACGAAAATTTTTTCTGGACAAACGAACGATATATATTTTTTTCTAAAATTCGAATA